>LUCH01008967.1:7123-20318 GCA_013368495.1 Paragonimus heterotremus | reverse complement strand
CTCATTCTGAGCACTGCTGCGCGCAGTGGATGTACTCGAAGCTACATCGGGCGTTTGCGAGATAACAAATGTTTTTCGAGCATATTGGATAATACGCCGGTGGTCACGGTCAACCGTTGGGCGATCGGAGTGCTCTTCTTCCTGATACGGAAGATAGCAGTACCGCAACTATGAAAATAGTTCTGCTGTATGCCCATAGGATCGTGTCTCACTATCTAAGCACTCCTATGCGGTCAGTAGTGCGACAAGCGATCCTGAGTGTAACTGCTTTTCGTCTGACCGCTACCCTTTGGCTTGTCTGACAAGGTTGCACCTGGAAGGACCGGCGTTCTAGTCAGCATAGCCCGCCGGATCAAAACAGTACACATGTCCGACCACCTCGTCACTGTAGCAGCATAGGTCGGGAAGCGCAAATGCGATGAGATCTATAAGTTAACAGACGGAGTGAACAGCCATCAAAAGCAACGCACGCGTGAGCGTGTGTCAGCATGATATCTACTTGGCGAGGACGAGCGTGCGCGTGATGTCACAGACGCAGATCCTAAAAATAATGCTGCCGTCAGGACATCCCAATCTAACTGGAATTACGTATTCCATTTATTAGGATTGTTTGTTTGATATAAACTGTACAACACCCGCTTTTGATCGCAGTTTTCGTAAACGGCTGGCTATAAGTTTACCTGAACTGGAAAGTTGTGATTAAATATGAACAACGTTCAGTGTATAACAAGCATTTTAGCTTTAACGACTGTTTATCCGTTTTATCATCACATCTGAGAGGGACAAACAATCTCGTAATTTACTGTTACAGTCCGGCGGTAGCGTAGCACCGGGTAAATTCATACACAGTTGCCGAATTCGTGACTAGGTATCTATGACCTGTCGATTTGGAACTTTTCCGCAAATTTCCAATCTACAGTCGAGGCACCTAAAGCAAACAGTGTCGACGATTATTGGCACTTAACAATCGTTTGATCCGTACGTATTTTCACTCAAATACAAACATTGATATCCCCCATGGTGTGACCTCAGAACCCGTAGATAAGCCTGTTGTCATGATCTAATTTCTGCCCAAACAGGGCTGGTAGCTAAGGTCCCGGATGCTTTGTTTGTGTCATGACGGTCAACAAGTTAGTCCAGACTAATGTGGTTCTTCATTCTCCCAACTAACGGTTCAGTTACCATGACACGCCAATTACTGAACGCTGCTTGGGCGCTATACATCACGGGGGTTCAGTAGAGTATATCGTTGTTTGTGTATCGTGGTAGGGGGTAGGTGTATTTGTCAGTATGAGAAACTTAAACTTAACACTTTGTCGGACAAGCACTACACCCTGCGACAAAATCACAAGGCCCTTTCAACCTCCATGACTATGTTCTTCATTACCACGGTTACAGTAATCACTCTCGATTACAAACAAACAGACCTTATGAAGAAATGGTGGACCAAATTTTATTTGAAACGTCTTCGCAAAATATGAACTACACGTAGACATGAAACTTGGTCGTTGAAAAATGATACGACTATCCCATGCGCCACTATTCTGTGAGACTGCTGGAATGTTTTGCCACTTCGATCTAAGGCTTTGATACAACGTGAGCTAGTGATGCGTTGGAACTCAAACCTCTCTACACTTAGGTGCAGACGACCGTCGATTCGGTCGCTGAAGTTAGTCGTACGCATGGCAAGGGAATGAGTTCCACAGATTTTTTGTGGGACCAGGATTAGGACTGCGAGCCTGATAGTCCAAAACCTTACTTCTTTAAGATAGCAAACACTTCCTCGACAGATGAACTTGGGTGTTTTCTTGCTGGGAAGTATCAATCTCTTGTTTGGCGAATCGATAAAAAGGAGCATAAACAGATTTGCAGACAACGGTGGTCCCGGATTGATGCAATTGCCAATGCTAAACTCGCATATACGATATACTATTTCTTGTCAAACTACTCTGCACTGTCTCTCCTTGTAGTTCTCCTCTATTAAACCGATAGTCTCTGCGTAGAGTCACTTGGATCATCGGCAAAGCGACCGAGTAACTACATTTGACGGGGCGATGACATATTTAGTTCCAATAGCATCTCATATCGATGAGACCGAACAACGTCTGGATGTTTTTTTTACAAGGTTCCAGTGGTTTATTGAATTTTAATTGAGGTTCAGAACTAACATGTATATCGGTCTGGCAGCAGCTACAAAAACCATTTGCTCTCTGTGGTCATAACGGATGTGATAGATCATTTCGATTCATTGCATAATGCCTGACGACTAGTAGTCTGGTAGTTCAGTTTCTCGAGATGATAGGCGACAAACCTGTGCACTTCGACTGTGAGGATTCAGATTCAGGCTTCCACTGCCTGGTAGTGCAAATACTAGGAAGACGGGGGGTAAAGCTAGGGGTTAGAACACCAACGTTTTTGACTTGTAGTCTACTGCCGGAAAAGTCATCACGACTAGTTCATAAACCAGTTCATGCGGCCAAAAAGTAGCGGTCATGTAAGCAGATTCACTCAACCAATTGTTCAAAGGTGTACACACTTACACATACAGTCGCCCTCACGTACATAATCCAGAGACAGTTACCTCTTATTACACTCATGATCATCGAACCTTCACTCCAGGTCAACAATTTCGTCGATCTGTATACCGAAAAAAGAACATCAGAACGGTTATACATGCATGTCAGAACATATAAATACCTGGGTTCTCGGGTAGCTACCGTGAGGATTCTCATACACACAGCTGATGTGCTGAACGGTTCGGATGAATATCATGTTTCCATGTACTTTACTTTACTATACACTTTTGACTGATGTCCCCTTAAAACTATTTCGTACGCAGATAAGGTGCTTGCGCTATTTAATCTCAAGATCAAGCGATTCATACGGACAGCGTAAAATGCTCCGAAATGCACGGACTACCTCAATTTGTTTGCTAGACATCCGACCCTGTAAACAGTAGTCTGTAAACTATCAGATATGTCCGAAGGGATCCGGCCAGAGAACAGTGAGAAGAACCTCATATGTCTTTATGACAGCATAAATATACACTGACTACCATACACATCGTAGACTCATTCCGTCTGGTTCGACGTGTCACAAACAAGCACTGAGGTTTGACTCAACTGACAGAATGACGGACGACGCGACCAAGCGTTTCATAACACCCTTCATTAAATAATAGTCACGAGCAGTTGCTTGCTACTTTGGGAAAATGTCGCAGTTATTATTTATGTTTACTTGGTACAGCTATCTTCAGTCAGTTGTAAGCAGTGATGATCCTCGTTCAGTCACGTGATACCAAAAAGAGGGAACAGATGGTGTGTGCAATCAGCTGTTAACCCCGATTATCACTCAATTATAAATGTCTATTGGCCTCATTGGTTGCAATACAGTGGCGTACCTCCCAGTTTAATCATTGGTTGATTCGGAATGAAAATGAAACGTTTTAAGGGTCATTCACATTAATTTCTTCCTTTAAGATTTTGTTTTATTCACTTAGGCTGATTTGTCGAGGAAGTTAAATCACAGAACAGTTTTCTAACATGTAAACAATACTGAAACTTGGTTAAGTCGGAATGAGTAGAAAGAACGGAAACGGATTAGACCAACCTAGTCACACCAGGCGATTAGTACACCAGCCTGTCGAAGTTAAGTATTAGTTGTTCGCTCAGAACAAATTGTGGATCGTGTATTATTGGTATGTCGCGAGGGTGGTCGAACCGTCGGCTTGATAAGTTCATTCTACAATTATCTTGTGACGTTTAACTGAATCTACTTGGGCATAGTGAATAACATGATAAGATTGCACAACAAACTTATGATAACACGACGGTATTAAGAAGTTGTATTATTGAAGGTTTCAACCGCCTTGAGTGGTCCTCATCAGGTGTGTTGTGATCGAAGTTTCGATTACAATGTTAAATACGACGCTGGCAGCTTTTTACTACAACCCGAATATACTTGGTGTGGACATTCTGCCACATGGTGAAATATTTCCAGTAGGCTACAGTTTGCTCGTGCGCACTGTTCGTGTGTCTTCGCTGGGAAATCTCTCACCCCGGACAGTAGACTGATTACGATGGTTGGTAAGACTTGATGGTGTAGTACAAATTTTTGTTAAGCCACCTGGAATTCTTCGCATGCCAACACCACCTGGCATTAGCTTTTCACACTCCGAGGGATGCGTGCACAACCACGTTAAGAGGTACACTTGCAGAGCAAATTCGACAGCTGACAGAATCCCTATAACTAAACCAACGGTTTATATGTATTCCGAAGGTGCAATCACAAATATCTGATTGAAGTCACAGTTTACTGCAGCCAGTGATGACCAACGTGACCCTGACTGTCATCACAGAACGGAATTTGTGCACCTGAAGGTTATTCTCAGTTTTCCTATAGCTTCAGAGAGGGTGCAATCCCCGAGGCAGATGGCGATATCATTCACACCCTACCTGTGGTTTAAAGAATATTACCCCTCTGCTGAGACGGTCCCCACACCGTCTACAGTTAATGCCACCAGTTTTGGGTTGTTTGAACTTGGTCTCCCCTACTCGCAACTGTCACAAACATGGACCACATAGTCAACGTTTTTGTCCTGCTTGAATTAGCATGATGTGTGTGGATGCCTCCACCCATGGCTAGTACCATTATCAATCCCATGAACAGCGTTCAAGTGACAACCCTGATTTAGCAGTGTGAACAGGATCCAACTAAGTTAACCTGTTTAAATTAGTCATGATAACTGGTCTCCATCTTATGAAATATTCGGGTGATTGTTGCCTGAAAGCGTAGGTTCTTAGACTAGCAACACGCAGAAAATCGCTACCCCGAATCTTCATTGGATAAACTCTACTTAACACACCCAACGGCGATGCAATTATCAACACGTAGTGAATCAATGGACCGAAATCCATATTTTACCAGGTTAAAAACGTGGTCCACACGAGTTGACCTCCTTTACTAAACGTCGGTCACTGAAATGCAAAACAGTATAAGTAAAAAGTTATTGACCTTCCAATACTTGTGGATTGCCGGTCTTAAACACATGAATTCTGGTAGAACAATATGGTTCAGTGCAAAAGCGTGAAGCTATCGTTTATGTAAAGGTGTTCGTATAACATTCTTAACGAACACACAATTCGGTTCATTCAAAGTGAGTAGACTGCCATTTTGCTAGATAACTTTCCAACTAAATATTCCATAACACTGAACAAAGCATGTTGGGCAAAAATTAGCTTACACGTTCAGATGAGAATGCTTTTTGCCAATCTGATCACATGTCTTGCCGTATTAGGCAACAGTAGTCTGATAAATCTGTCGAGCGTTACGAACGTTCATACTGATTATTAGCTGTTACCCTTAGTGAACAAGTTTGACAATAAAAATACGAACACGAGCAGATTCGAACCGAATGAACTTTAGGCTAGTATGTCGTTTGTCAACAAGATGGACACTGGCAGGTGTCTGTATACAGTATGTTAAACAATCAAAAGACATCTGGTATTTACGTTCTTTTGACGTATTATCAATCTATAAAGTTCAGGTTTTATATTGAAATTCGAAAAATACGAACCACAACGTCTGTCATCAGTGTTCTTATGCTCAGTGCAAAATGGAACACACCTTAACTGTAACGTGCGAAACAATGTGGAAAATAATCACAACACCATTTAGAGCACAAACGTTTAAGCCGTTCGTCATGACTTTGCGGTGTTGTTAGTTTCTCCCGCAACTCGGTTCATGATGTGTGATCGATATTCGACATATTTTTCACTTCAGGTTGAATGGATAGGATCTATTAATTGACCTACATTTTGAGTCTATGGCCAATATTTCATGACTGTGACTTCACACAGTCCACGCGGAACACAGCTTCCTGAAGAATAGATGGGGAAGCTATTGCCCTTCAGTTTGGTGATCACGTTTGTGTGTGTGAGAGGGGGCATGGGAATAAGGCAGCCAAATGTCAGAACAGATTTAGAATAGTTACTAGCATAATCATGACAAAGCTCATTTCGGACTAAACAGTCAAATGAATCAGAGCAGGGAGACTTTATCCAAATACTGTCCGAGGAAACTTATCCGTTCTGGCTTGCATATTCGCTTTTCGAGGAGTAGAAGCATCGAAATTGCAAGTGTCAGCACGGTGACTGCAGTAAACAATTGGTAATGTATCATACTCAGTGTATTTGATAGTTGATACACACACTCTTGCTCACTGAAGCATTAACACAAATTCAACTGCATTGATCAAAGCATCACGTGGCTTGCAGTGATTATTGTTTTAAAAAAGTTCAATTTGAAAAGCCAAGATGGCTGACAAGAGGTTTGATAAGAACATCAACTTGTCACCTCCCAAAAACTTACCTGTTGCTCGATGATGACTTGAAGCAGAAATTCCTCCTATTGAGGAACATAAGCGTTAGTAATATCGCAGTAATAATATAGATACAATACACTCGTCACCTACATACTTGAGGCATACCACTTTAGTTTATACTTTTTATGGATTACGACAATAACATTAGTTTCTAGTAAAAACCCGTAATCATCGTTGCAGTGTCTACATTTTTCTTTCTCTCACAAATTGACCAGTCTTCCTATCAGTTGCAGTACAATTGATTCACTGATTTGATCACGTTATTATATTATCTTCTGACGCCACGTGTCCGTAGACCCTTCTCCTCTGATTAACTACCTTGAATGTACATTTATCACCATTCATGATTGCATTTGCTTGATATTATTCATCACAGAATCCTAGTTGGTGGAAAGTCTATCTGAATGCGAAGGCAGCGACCAAGCATGAGTAATGTTCAACTTGACATTACAGAATCATCACGAACTGATCAATTTTCCAGTTGGCCCCTTTCGAAACGAAGCACTAGACTCGAGTTCCGGTTTTGTTAGAGCTCGTCAGTAGTGAATATCCCTACCAATGTTGCGACTAAAACTCACGACACGCTTTCACAAGGCAACCGTACAAACCACTGTGTTATTCACAGGCGAATATGGTTGAACGTTTATACATGATAATCCAGTCATGCCTAATGCGAAGTCAACGAGGCAGTCGTCAACAAACTTGAGTGGCCAGTGTTCGATATCCGATGACGGTAACCGAATGAATCACTGGTGAACTGTGACAAGCGTGAGACTCACATCTAGTGCTTCTGTTAGGAAAAGGCTGACTGAACTACCTATGGAATGCAATAACTGAAATTAATTATGTACGTTGTTCAATTTACATAAACCAAAGTCTTCATTGATCATCAATGAAATATGATTCACAATACCGTTTTTCAGAGTGGTCTGATAGTCAGTTTGTGACCATATTTTGCAACTTATGGTTACAGCCGGTTCAGTCTCGCATTGCTAATAAAACCACTCTGAAACAAACTTTCCTTTCGTGTTTTGTATAGTTACTCAAAAATGGGTCGTTGTGAGTCAGAAATTGATCAACAAGTGTACTGAAAGAAAAACGTGTCCCTACACAGTTGGACCATAAACTGGACGGGGAACTTTGCATCAGAAAACTGACTGAGACGTTACTTTAATGGGGTTCGCACTTGTACCTTGCTGCTCCATTACATGTGTGTTCGTTGTATACATGTTTTGACTTGGACTACATATTCGAGTTTTTGTTCTATTTATTCTAGTCAGTTTGTACAGGAGAAGGAAGAAAACACTTGTTTACGTGCTTCAGTCTCCGTGGTAGTCGAAAAATACAAGTTATCGAATGGCTCTTATGTGTAAAGAATACAACTGCAAAAGAAGACAGTTGAGAAGCAAATCACTAGTGTGTAGTATATTAACACACCATCCTACTCCTACAAGTGAAAAACATGGTGGTAAACAAGAATGAAAGCAATCGGACTCACAAACATGTGCGCACATCCGACAACCCGTGGAAGTACATTGGCGAGGTGATCAAGAAAAGTACATTGCCATTGGACCGTCGAATATATGCTGATCGAGTGGAGTTGTGAACATCTCTACGACGTCAACCATGATCACAGAGTTAGACAATGCGTTGCACAGTGAACAAGCTACAACTGGGAGGTTCTGTTCACACTGAAGTTTGCTTTTCGAAACTGACTCCCTAATCGGAGCTTCCCGGAAGGTGGTCTGCAAATGGGTGACCAGGTTTATAGTTGCTCAAATTGAGTATCCAGTAGGCATTGCATATGCAACGCCATTTAACTGCAGATGTATAGCGGCTCTACTTACTTACGGTTCAAAACTATATGGAAATTTTTTGAATGAAATCTAAATCGATTTCATATCCCCTTGAATATCTTCGCTTATCGCTGGACTTCAAATATTGACGCGTTTATTGACACAGATCCTGTACACCACCATGTTCACAGCCCCTGTATAAGCACAACAGTCAACCCGCATAATAAAGAGTTATTGGTCCAACCCCTGTCGATTTCACATAACGTGCCCATTCTAGTCAGTGAAAAGAGTGAACAAGTTTTGAAAAATTTGCAAAAGAACTGCCCGAAGTCAATTTTACACTCAGTTGTCAGGTCTGCCACCGACCTATTCTATTCACTCAGTAACTATGGCCAGGGTTAAAGGTTTCCATTCTGGTAGTCAACGTCACATAATTACCTACCTCAACAAAGCTTGGATCCAGCCCCCCGAGCGACTGGCTATTAGACATAGTTACCGTGGCTCTAATATGTTTACCTTGGTCAGTTAAGTGGGGTATGTTCATGGCCTGTTGTGCCATAACATATTATGACATAACACCGACCGTCATTAGCGAAAGAGACACAAACAAAACAGTTATGAACACAATAAAAAATGTTACCACTTGATACATTTTCAGTCGATATCACAAATATTTTGTTACGTCATTCGAATGACCTCAAGAATCTTAGAGGTCACACACATGCACTGTGTTGCCATGACGCCCGAATTCCCATTGCCACCTATTAAATTTTGGTTGAAACCCGCCATCAGTGTGAGTAATCAAGCACATCGGCTACTGTTAGGTGAACAACCATCATGAATGAACGCAACCCGACACTCTAGCGGTTCACATCAAAAGAAGTCCTCCTTTCGAGGTTCAATTTTATTAGACCTCGTCAGTGATGCATATTATCCTCCGGGTCTGTAGTTCGACTCTGGCCCATTACTTTATCGGCACCGTACCATAATTGATAGAATTACTGCATCTGAACATCCCGAAATTGCTACCCATAATTATTTCTCAAGTGACAAGACGATCTAACCACTTGAACAAAAACCACCGGTATCTTCACTTGAACTGTTCAGCCTGTACGCCGAAATCGATAATGCTGTGACATGATGAGCGCCAGCATGAATAAGTTTTTTAACATACAGCGTTCGAACCCATCCTACGAGCGGATTTGTTTTAGTTCACTCTAACTAAGCACATTCCATTGCAACCCGGTCATGCATGTGACTATGTGAATCTTTTCTGTTCCATCTAGTAGATGAATTTTTCGCATGATTAGCAATGCTTATAATTGTTGCCTTGTCCGTATACCGTGCTCTCTCCAATAACAGTCACATTCAGGATAGCAGAATGACTCTTTAGTGGAGAAGTTTCTTCTTGGCAGAGTGAGTACTTCATCCCATAGTATGCAGTTAACGCGAATGTGCAACGATTAATAGACCAATGTTACTACCATAACCGTTAATGTAGTTATGCGTTTGTGCTTGATGCTGGGGTTCTATCAATGTTGTGTTTACTATCTTAGTGCTCCGTAAACACTCTGAAAGGAAGTATGGAAGTGAATGTCGATGACGTGATCGTTACACAACATCGTGACAATCAATGGTAATATCTACCTACCGTCTGCACTATAAAATTAAGCAATACTCTATCGGTCGCTGCATGCTTCAATGGTTAGTGCTACTCAGCAGTATGATTTCACACGGATCGGGCTATTGTTAGATTGCTCAGGTCCAGACAAATGCCAAATAACGATTATTCGAATGTATGAATTGTCGACTAGCCTAATGATATTGTAACCACTTATTGATTAAAATTCGTGACCAAATTAAGCAGAGCAGTGTATGAAAAACGCTTGTATTTTAAGGAATGCCATGCAGTTAGCTATTGTTTTATGCTCCAGAACGAACTCATGTGTGGCTTACGTTTTTCGGCGGAAGGGTTTTCGGTTTACGTTTATCAGTGGGCCACTCGACTCAGTAGGTCCAGATGATCGGATTCCTTAACCAAATAATTAGCATTTTCTGCGCAAGCAAGTTTACAAAAGATTATGCCAAAAAGACACTGCTCACTTTGGCAAGCGATCATTTGGTGGATATTAATTTGGCGCGGTTCAAGTAACAAAACTACTACCGGAGTAACTCTATACCAAGTTCCTGTCTGGTGTAGATCACGTTTTTGCCTGTTAGACAGAAATGTGAAGATTGTGCACGGACAGATTTTTGTACGTTATTGACCCACCCTGAGTTCGGCGCATATTAGAGCTGTTCGATTCGCCACATCTTCTGTATGGTTTCTCCCTGGGGCAATAAATTTATTTTAATTCCCAAAAAATGGTTTCTTCTGTCATTCTGATAAGTTTGTTTCCTCAATGGGAGTGCACACTGTAAAGAATGTTCCGTATCTCGTGAAAGTGTCCTGGTGGGATCTTTCGTAGAGATGAGCACTGTGTCTACTGGTTGGTACCTCTTGCTAGTGTGCAGTTATTGTTTCTCAGTCTCTACCATGACCTATTCAATTTACAGCCGGTGTATCTGTATAGAGGACCATGATGGTAGTGAACTCATAATTTCTTATGTGCCATGCTTACGAAGTTAGTTCTGTCCTATTGTCACGGCGGTCACAAAAGTCATACTGTTGTTCTTCTTCCTCGGCCAAGCAATGAAATACTTGTTTATTATCTGAGGGGCACCTTGATGGTGCAAATTATGACGTGTTACGAGTCTTTTGCTGATTCAAGCCTCGTGAAAATCACCGCCACTCTGCCGTTGCATTTGTCGAAATCGGCTGTCGAAAACGGAAGATTCACCGCATGCCAGGATTGTGAAGGTCACTTTGACAGTGTGGCCTTGCTTGGCCGTGGCCCTGCCTCATGCACTAGCGCCCGAGTCAGCGGCCAAACCGAACCGTAACATGTGACTTGCATCAACGTAGGTGTGTCGGTCCTGGCCTGTCAACAGCGCGATAAGACCCTGTGACGGCGCCAGGACCACACAGGTTGTGGGGGGGCTACAAGCATGACAGTTACCTTACAGTATATGAAAAAACGACATAGCAGGCTTATCGCCAAATTGCGCGGGCGACAAAAGTACATTGCAGGTGTGGCGAGGCGTGGGCAGTAAATTCAAGTGAAGCGATGCCTGATTCGGCTCTGTCTATGGGACTGCCAGTACTGACAGAGTCGAATGACAAAATACTGCAACCCTGTTGGTGTGACTACGTCTAGGCGGGCATGTGAACATGATTTGGTTCGGAAACATTTGTACTACGCCGGCCTATCAGCCAATTTACCTCATGGCGCGAACGGCACAGGTTTCGGAAACCACACGAGTGTATGTCGTTATTGACTTGTTTGGCAATATCATTTCTGGTCTAACAATTTAATGTTGGATCATGTTGCTTAACGTTAGGTCACTTGTAAGACATCCTTCGTCTTCCAAAACACCAACCAATTGCTGACTAGTTACCCTATTTTGATACTCAATTCGTAATCTGGTCGCACAGGGCCAACAGTATGGCAGGATCGTAGTTCGGTGCGCAATTGGAAATCGATTTCTCTGAAACAGTGGATTTTGGTGTTGGAGGTACTGCCAACACACGTTGTGTCAGCGGTCGTTTGTAAGGCTGCTGTTAATTCAGTAAACCCCAGCATTACAATTCTTATTCGGCACAGTTTCGGTGATCAACTCTTGCTCCCGCACATTAACCAGTGCATTCGAATTGAACGCACGTGTGGTCTGAACAACTTAAAGTGTGTGCTAGCTGCGCGGCTTATCAGTCACGTGACCCAGGAGCGATGATAATGTAATTCACGCTCCAGTCACACCTGTCAACCTTAAATCAGCGGGGAGCCACACCCAAAACCGTGGTGTCCTGACCGAGCACCTGACGTAACCTCATTGAATAAATACGTGGCGGGATCATGTGGAGTATGAGGAGGGAGTGTGCGACTGAAACACTAAAATTTCAGTCGTGAAAGAAAGAATGGATGAATACAGTGGTCTGGTTTATGACGGCGATTACTGTTATCGACCGTGCCTCATACGTTTGGAGAGCTCTCGGTCATCAGAGGGTAACTTGGACACGAGAACACCACTATATATGCACCCTTGGTTATTGGCAGTATATCACATAGTATTGCGTATTGTTGATAAGCTCACAGGCTCTACAAGATGATCGAGTGGCAGATACCTGGTGATTCATGAGCTAAACTGTATGCCTTTGATCCGCTGTGTTGTACTCGTGATGTGGTTAACTCAATCTAAGAGTGCAGCTTGTCAGTGGGGTGTGTCGATTTAGTGAGTAAGAATATTCGGGAGTGTGAAAAGTTTTCTTAACCATTAAGACCAGATACTCGGTCTATCCCGGCATGTCTGAATGTACCATGTCCTGGAATTGCGGACCGGGCAACAAAATGCAGACTCCAAATCAAAGGGCCTAGTCAACGAGTACGCCAACTAATCGCGTCGGGTGAACGAACGGATACAACACACCGTTAAAACAACAGACTGATTAGCTGGCTGTGCGTAAGGTGGGGATGTATGCACATTTTTAGTAAAGTAGCTCGACCACATCTATCCAGTGCTTTGGTCACCACGGTTCACTGGACTGTTCACACACGTCTCTGTGACCGTTCCAGCGCTTGAAAGGAAATGTTGCAATGGGAACTTGCATGTGCCAGTGAGTGTAAATAGGCGAAGTAAAGGATTGTGTCATCACGACAGTTTTTTCATCAAACGGTGATTTACGAGCTAATAAATGATTGATCGAAAACTAACATTTTTTCACATTGAATCTGAGACACAACATGCTGTTTTAGAGTCGTCACGTAACTTGTGGATTCTGACGTGAACTACTGCAGACGTGCTATGCAAACAATAAGCGTCGCTCGGCACCCCTCAGCTTTGCGCCCTTGTTATTTAACAGTGCTGTTCCACTTTCTGTCAACATGTCTTAGTTGACCATTTTATCCGCGCCGTGATGAAA
>LUCH01008964.1:1458-16769 GCA_013368495.1 Paragonimus heterotremus | reverse complement strand
CAACTCGTGCCGGAGTCGGACCGACGCCGGGCCAGAGTCGGTGTGTTTACTGGGTCAATATGATTCTCGTCAATGATGGTCTGACAGACCTAATGGTGACAGCAGCTTCAGGTTAATGCTAAGGCAAGTTGTATTTCAGTAGGCAAACTATTTGGAGGCTTCAGCAAGACCTTCGAAAAAGGTCCACGTGGAAGGCTACCAGCTCAAAGTAAATAGCAGACTTTCCGCGCAATCGTAGTTACCCGTTTTAAGTGGACAATACTCATTCTGGTGGGGTTTCTCAGAGTCCATTTTCCATCTGTGGTCGTCCAGAATCACCTAGTTATCGATTTTTCGGGATAGTCTGTTGAACTTAATGCCTTACATGTCCTAAAGTCGGAAGAAGGTTGAGACGATTTACAGTTCGATTACGATTATCTAGTGGACTGGGCCTCCGTGTAGGTTGTGCCGTTGAACTCCAAAAGTGTACGTGCATGTATAATGGGATAACAAATGGAGTGGGTGAATACCACATGACTGAACACTGAAAACAAGCTTGGTTGCTACAGGTTTCTTCTCATGATTGAACCTTCTTTGAGAGGACTAGAAGGTAAACGGGACCTGAGTATTGTTGTTCCAGCACCACTGAAGATACAGAACAGCAGGAAGAGGACAAACAAGTCAGCATATGGTATGTACGGGGCAATCAAAAAGTCTTTCACCAGGTTTATGACAAACGCCCTAGCCAGTTTGTTTGCTGAACACGTTAGACCATCCTAGAATGCTAGGGACTGGTGGCCTATTCCTGCTCCACATGGGGCGTGTGAAGGCTAGACGGAGTTAAGGTAGTGACCAAGATAAGTGTTGTTGGGATAATGGGGAAGAGTTGTGAGGGCAGGTAGATCTTTCTATGCTTCCCCAAAACTACTGACGTGCTGGGAGATTTGCTATTAGCACGCACAATTTTTAGAGGATTAATGTATCTGGATCTACGTGCGGATTTCCCGTCAGAAAAGAAGAAACGATGTATGACTGTTTGACTTGGGAAGGGGAGAAACGGTATTCTTCTCCAAGTATAGTTAAAATGGAGCATCATCACAATCGACGGTACCACCGGAAAACTGCCAACTTGGTACCCAAAGGAATTCCTTAGGATAACGTTGAACTCGGAAAGCGGTTTTAAATCAATCGGAAAAACCGCTTAACCTGAATTTCCGACGTGCGAATGGCAACGCTTCTTCCGAAGATAGAATATTCTTCTAAGTGAACCGATAGGAACTCAGAAAGCCCGAAAATTTGGAGCGATTATATACGAAGCGAACAACGAATCCAACGGACGAAGGTGAATTGCCCGGAGGTCCGACAATTATGGTTTTCTCAGGTTCTGTTTTTCAGGGTAGTTCCAAAGGAGAAGCCACGAATTCCCGTGTTCTGGATATTTTGTAAATATTAAGGTCAATATTTCAGGCAGAGAACCTACGGCTCATCCATTTTAAATAAACAGTGTAAATGCGGAAACTGGAATACATCGAAAAATTTCCTGAAGTGTTAGTTTCGTGATGGAAAATTCTCCATCATTGTCGCGAAAACAACCCATTATAGGCGTTAGTCCACTTGTTCAAGTTTATAACTGCGCTCGTTGCAGTTTTCGAGGTATAATATGTGATCTCCGACATAAGAAAACCCTGTTGTGTAGCGTTTCATAGATATGGATTGAATAAGAGTTAATGAACATACCATATAGGCTTTATTTCAATAAAAATACTAACCTACCAGACAGACAAACACGTGCGACAACCTTCCAAGCTCCTTAGTAGCACAATGGAACAGCTCTTTCCTGAGTGATAACTGAGTGTTTCTTCTGGATCACTTATAAACTTAAAATGGCCGCCATTTTTGCATATAATTTGGGAGCACAACTTTTAATGAAAACAATATATGGGTTTTTCCTATTTAACAGCGCGTTCTTGCACATACGCGGGTCATGTCAAGTACTTTAATCACACCACTTCGCAATAACTTTGGGGCGCCAAGCTGATAATTTCAGCCTTCTTGCTTCCTTTGTTGCCTGGAAAATGATTGGTAACGCGATAAGAAAGCCGCGAGGTTTTCCGCGTGCTCACGTCTATCATTTGGCATGAACTAGCTTGTAAGGAGTGCTCCGGAGGTACCCCTAGGACACCAACGGTTGGTGTTGTGGAGAAGCTGCCAGCGAATCCTCCCGTTCTACAATATTATCTAGGTAATTCACCGTGATGATGTTCTCTAAAGGATTTAGACAAGACTTTCGTGGGGCCGATTCCGTATTCCATGGAAAATGTTAAGGAAGATTCTCCCACAGATGCAAGGCCTGCCGAATGCTTTCCGGAGCCTTCAACTTCAGCAGTGCTTCCAACACTGGTAACAACAAACATCTCAATGGTGCTGGATGCAGGTTAGTGACAATTTCAACAGAAACAACTATCGCAATTTTAAACACTAACATCGTCGGTACCAATAGGGTGGAGTGGATACCCATAGAGGTCGTTCGCAATTACCGTTAAACCTCGTTTGTCTCCGAAAGCCGTCGGCATAATATTTAGTCACTTGAAGAAAGTTATGTCTGAGTAACCGTCAGATGCACGCCCTCTGTTGGAAACATCACTGGAGTGTGGTTCTACACTCACCAATAGTGGGAAATATATTCGCTTCAGTTTACATGATTGCGTAGGCCATACTGTACGTGGGTGATGAACGGATGACCTGAAATTACAGCTGCCCATCAACGGCGTACCCTTCTCAGCAGTTCACGTTTACCATTGTGGCATATTTTAGCGAGATTGACGGTCCCCTGGACACCGGAGTTCGCTGCCGGATTACTCTGCGTTCTTCTTGAACCTGTTAATATTGCGGAATATCTGGGTTGATCAATTGAAGACCCGTTGGTTCTGTTGAAGGATGGATAATTGCTGTCAGCGTATGATCGTCATGTGGATGTTGTTGCAAATTGTGTAATTGGTGATGCACATACAAGAACTTTTTCTTCGTTTAGTGAAAAACCATACTAGTTATTACTCTTGCGAGGAACGTACAGCGTCGGGAGCGTACGCTAACCGGAAAGTGATGTTTCCACCAAGCCACTGAAGTTTACGAAAAGACATCGGCTTCAGATCTCTACGCTAACAATCAATCGTCTGTTCAGATTTAACTTATGAAACAGAGAAGAAGTAGAAATCCAGGGTTTATCTGGTCGAACTTGATTCTTCTTCATTAGCACCCCAACTGGAAAATATGCCCCACCTTATAGCACTCTTAAAACGGTAGGCGTTTGGCTTGTTGGAAAACCTGTCCACCTTTTCCAGCCCGATTAACTCCGAGTATGTTACAGGTAACATTTGCTGACGAATGTAATTAGCCCCGTCATCACGAGTCTGCCAGTAGTTCATAATGATGCACGATCTACAAAAGAAATTGTCAAGGAGGTCACAGAACTGAAAAGTAAGTCCACATAAGAGGTGTATAATCCTTCTTCACCAGGTGCGATGAAAAACTTTGTCTTTCAAAAAACCAGAATGCGTTCACAATTGCATTCCCTACGATTGAAACGAATGTGTTGTGATTCCAGCATGCAGCTGCTGGTCTATCAACAATGACATTGTTCTGGTTGCGCTTCTCCCTACAAACGGTGGAGGAAATTCAACTGCTGAACATTAAATCGGAAGAGGCAGAAGTATAGATTCGGGTGGTGGGCTTCTTTTTTTAATTCGTAGTACCCAGATCATATTTCTCACCAGTGTTGGTGGCACGTCAGTGGGGGAATGCACCAGTTATGTCATTAGAACAGTAATAACGGAGGATGGGACCAAACTACTCAACTAGGCTAATTAACTATCTTATATTAATTGCACCTTCACCGTTGGCTTCAACCATTGCCATTATGTTGAATTACAACTAGTCATCATTTTTACGCTGCAGAATCCAACACAAACAAATAATGCCTCGGCGTAACGCACGCGGATGTGAAAGGAACCATCCAAAGATGGATTCAGAAGGTCAGACTAACGGCGACGAAAGAAGCTAACGGCACGTTTTTATTGTGATATGCAAACTCCCCTAATGAGTGTGTTACGAATGTTGCTGGTGTAAATATTTCGTTCACTATAAGATGTTCAAGTTTATATGTCTTTTGCAATTTTTCGACGAAATTAAAATCTGCGACCTATGTAATGTGTGTGGGCGGGTTTTCGTTTAACGCGCCCGAGCTCCCTAAACAAACAGGGCTTGTACAGCATCCAACCCCATGCCATCCGCCGTATACTTTTATGCTAATGGCCGCTGGTCTTAATCTTCCTAAAGTTGAGTTGTGCTTCTTTGACGATAACCTCGTAAATTACTAGAAATTTTCCAACAACTAAAGAGTTATTTCAAAAGAACTGTAGCGGACGACGGTCAACGGACTTTGTGCCTATTACATTATTGCTGGGGCCGTACCAGAAAGGCCGTTGAGGAGTGCATTTTGCATCTGCAAACCTGTAGCGACTATAATAAATGATATTTTTGATAGCCGCATTCACATATACATTCTTGATGATCTTGGTTTTTACCAACTTTTGTTGTAATCAAGCCACCTCCTTTGTAATATCCGTCCCGAGGCTACAAACACAGCTTGCTCCGTGCCTCGCTTGACGTGCTTTCTCTGTACACTCTACTTTCCGAGGTCGATACAAATACACGAGAGTCAACGTGCTGAGTCCTTGTTTTTCATTGTCGATAGTGACTACAAACTAGTCATTAGTCTGTTGGAACAGTTTCAACAAACCTCCTCCGATCGCCCAGCGCGCGAGATACTGGGTGATTTGTTCTGACAACCCTACCGTGTTGCCCGTTCCCTCACTGGTGTTTTATTGCCTACGGTGAGGACCGTTCACAATACAGCAGATCTTGAAAAGATCTTTCAAAGTTGTCGGTTAAGATGCACGTGTTTGAGATGGCCTTAACTCACATGGATCACCTTTCCAATCCCTACTTCGTAATCAACTTCGAGAAAAAGCTGTTAGATCGCTGCCAGTTAAATTGCAGTACAGGTGGGTAGAGATCGTAGACCGTGCATCGGCCTTCGGTCAGGAAGCTACCTTCGAACAAATTTGCGGGTTTATTTAACAGAGTACTCCAACTGAACGTAATGGGTTCGGCCAGGTTTTCCACACCAGTGACCTTAAGACCACCAAACCTATCCGATGTATGATCCAACCGATTTGGACACACCGAGAAGTGTCGGCAGAGTGGCAAAGGTCTCAGCTTGCTCGGCAAATAAACAACGTGTATCCCCTTCTCCGGATAACTGTCCCGTGTGTAAGCAGATTCAACTCTGCTTTGAATTCCGTTCGATGAGTGTCGACCAGAGAAGGGACACTTTTCGACGAAATGGCGGATGTTTTATCTGCTACAAGCCATCCAAAGTAGAAATATTTGGATCCAATCTTGTATTCAATGTGGGTATCCGTTTACGGGCTATACGCTATTCAGTCATCAGGCTTGAATCGTCACAATTATTCAACCGGAGCTGTTGACATGCTGAGTTTCTCCTCTCTACCAGTCATGCGAGAACTTCATTATGGGTTCTCTCATTTCAAGATAACGTAAATTGCCCAACACATCTGTAAGAAACGCGCTTGCATGGGCGTGGTCATTGCAGATAATTACAAGCGGTACTAAACCAAATTATTGAATAATACAACAAACATGAAATCTGTCGGCAAAAGAGGCGTAATCAGAGAGAAAATGATTGCAGTCTACGAAAGTTTGATGCATACGCTAGGAAAGACGATAGTACGCTTGTTTCACAGATCCACTCTAAAAGGTGTAACGTTGTAGTGGAACAGATGTGTGGACTGCAATAATTCTCGATGTAAAAATAACGTATGAAGTCAAGGACTGGACTCACGAAACGTTGACAATGATCGTGAGGCGTCCAATGACGATGGAAAGTATTCGGATTGTTCCAATCGTAGCTGAGGATGCGAAGTAACAGAGCTGACAGTCAATCCAACAAATGGGATGTTTTAAACTGGGTAGCAACTACCGGTGTCGTAAGAAGAACCAGCAAGCGCGTGTAGCAGAGTTTATTCGAAAACGTGTTGTGTTGTTGCCTTTACCCCAGTAAACCCGTGGCCGACTCGGCCAAGTTGGCCAAGAGTGGGCCAGGTGTTGGCCTGTCTTTTCTACTCCACTGACCAACCAAAGATGAGAAACCATGGCGAATGGCGCGTTATCATGGGACTTCTTTTGTGGTTGAATGATGATTACGAATAATCTAAGAATGGCATTTTTCATAGCAATAGATAGGTATTTGACTACGGAATTGGTGGTTGCCATTTGAGGGTAAATTTTGTTCACCCATGCTAGTTTGATAGCTCTGGGTCATTTGATTGTCACTTGCCTCTGGTCTGGCGGGTTCTCACACTGTTGCTTTTTGTGAAGTTTTACGGATAATCTTAGATGACAATGTGTCATGTCACTCTGACTGTTTGTGTGATATAACGTACCTTTGTTGTTAAGTGAAGATGGGTTACAGTTTGACATAAAGACTGATTTTCACCTAGGTGTTTGATTTTTTGAAATTCATACTCCCTGAAGCCATCTGGTTAATAAACTTTTGATGCACCATGAGTTCCAGGCGAAGGCTGTATAATCGTACCACTGTATATTGTCGAATACGGCGGTAACGTCTACGACTTGGCATCAGTTTTACCGATGTTTCCTCTATTACTATCCTTGTCTCCTTAGAGAATGAAATTATTCCATCAGAGAAACCTGGTAGTCCTTTATTTTGTTACGTTTATTTCAAACTGGAGATGTCGAAGATGACCAGGTAGTGAAGAACATGTGTCCAACCTTATGTGTTAAGGCTATACGCAATCCGCAAGGTTCATGTGTTTGTTAATCAAGGAGGAAACCTAGTGTTGACGCATTGTATTCCCATGAATGTCAGCAATCAACTTTAACTTTCAGTTCATTGCTAGGTGCAGGCAGTCGTTATGATGTTCGTGATTTCTGCTTTTCTTTCGTAAATCAGTACCCTTGCAGTCGTTCACCGGGGATGCACAGTTGATGAGTACACACGAAAGATATGTAACTGTGTTTGTCAGATCATTGGCAATGAAGATAAACTGGCTGGGAGCGAACGGAAAGTGCCGCCTAATGGACACTAACATCTCCCAAGCAATTATAAGTAGTACTTTTTCTTCCTAATACTTTGGAGGACGCAGTTTTAGCTTATCGAAACTACCCCCAAAAGAGTGAGGGGAATGTGAAACAGTTCATCACGAGATGGTTCCAAGGAGCCAAAGAGAGAAACCGTGGGAGATCGAAACGCCGACACTCAGAAACTAATCGCAAACAGGTAAGAACCTATAGATTTGCGAAGGTCATTCAATAAAAAGGGCAATCCGGGGCTGGATATTTGTCAGAATCATAGTCTAACTTTAGGTGCCAGGTAGGGGTCTATAATGCGTATTTCACATAAAGTTGGTTTTTCATGTAGTGAAGCCATGTCTTTTAAAATCTTGTTGATTCGTGTTATGACTTCACATGTTGACAACTTTTAATGCGAAATCATTGACGTGAAGTGGACATTTGTCAGAATAATAGTCTGACTTTAGGTTCCACGTAGGGGTCTATAATGCGCGTTTCACATAAGGTTGATTTTCCGTTATTTTTTCCGGGTTTTGTTCCATTCGATATTCGCATACGACATGCCGTATTTGAGGATGCCTTCTACTTCAGCGGGAATTGTTTCTAATTGCCTCTACTCCTTGGACTCTATGAATTGTTTTCAATTAAATATGCATGTAGTTTTTTATTGCGGTACTTTTCGCCTTGTCGTTAATTTCTGCTTGTTCAGCGGTCACGTAGAAGATGTCTACGGTAGTATATCCGTCGAAGGAGCAATTTGGAGAGTTATAGGATGCGTCCATTGTCCATCTCCATAACGGTCCCTGTTGGATCATTTGAAGGTGTTCGTCACTAAAATGATCCTGTTAAATTGGCTTGGCATCTTGTTGCCAGGTAAGATCGATGGCTAAGAAGAGAATTCAGTGATACGTATGGATTAGTGTCAGTAGGTCGTACCCGTTGGATGACATAGGTTTCGAACTGCTTCAGTTGTTGAAGCGAATAACCAGGAATGTGAGGAAGCTGTCGTTAGCGCATTTGGCCTACTCGAATCCTACTCTGGCCTACCGGAATCCCATCCTGGCCCACTCCGATCCGACTCTGGCCAGAGTCGGCGTGTTTACTGGGACTCCAGTCAAACAAAAATGAACAACGTGGTTTGGTGCAACAGTTACGTAGTGTTAACAAAATGAAGTACAAAATAATGAAAACTCTACAACGTTACATCAATTTTCCCTTCACCGGGTTAAGTATGAGTCGATGTTTCAAATAGTTCAAAGTCACGCCGGGAAGTACGTTCAGATGTATCTTCAGGGGGTTTTATCATTACTCGATGAAAGTAGCATCGGAGAAGTGGTGAAGTAAATCGGCTTGAGCTAGGGAAGACGAGAAATTCCACAATCCGTCGAATACTGGGGCATACTCCGGCACAGGACCTCGTCGTATGGTCAAAAACATCTAAAAGTTGAAAATTGCGCAAATCGTTCAGCTAATACGAGGTTTCGAGTCTCTTTTTGTGGCAGAAGTTTTCCTCACATAACGGCCGTTAGTAGAAAAAACAGATAGAACGCAGTGTGTGAAGAGACAACTCTCAGCTACTTATGGTACATCAATGGACAAACTCCCCCTCTTTCGAGAGAGAGCTTTTAGGATTAGGCAGTCCGATGAGATACAGTAGATACTGAACGAAGACTAAACAGTCTGAATAAAAGCATCCTACCAGCGCAGTAGCCACCCTTAGTCAATGCCACCCCCGGGAATTGGATATTTCCTACCCCACGTATCACTCTGCAACTGAGACCAGCATAAAGGCTTGGTATTTTATAACTACTCTCCTTGTAATTACAAAGGCCGGTGTAATTCTTGCTAGCATTTCGAAAGACAGCTGTGTAACGGCTTGAATAGATAATATGTGTTTGATGGTCTCATTCCGTTGTACACTTTTGATGATTTTGGTTTTTTATTGCTTCTGTTTTAGTCAATCTGTTCATCCGTAATATATGTCCCGTGGCTAAACACTGCTCGCTCCGTGACTCACCAGGTTGACGTTCTTTTTCTGTACACTTGATTTTCCAGGATCAATAGGGTCAACGCGCTCAGCCTTTGTTTTCACCGTTGTTCGGTTTTTGATAGTAAATACTGTCTGAGTTTTGTTCTGTTTGACTTTTCCAACATATGTTTACCATATCACTGAAAGCCTTAAGAGGTGGATTTTTTTCTATGCCGTATTTTTTCTAACCTGATTTAAGTCGTGTGGCGTACATTCAGAACACTATACCGAAACGGATTTATCCAAGCTGTCTGCAGATTACTGGAAGGTATATCATTCGGCTGCTCGCTACTGAGTTTTTAACTAAACATCGGACTTCAGAAGGTTCCGACATGAACCACGAGGCTACTCAGGGGTTCATTCACAGTAGAGTGGGAGTAATAGCGGTAGCGATTAGTATATTCCATTTAGTTCGACCGGCACATCTATCTATACTTGCGGTACCCAGAATACTTAAAGTCATAGCATTATCGGAAGCGATGGCTACAGAGACTCTTGACTCGTGGCACTCACGTCGCATGGACTTCCTAATTGAGGCAGGACCCCATATAGACGGATCGTGTGGGCAGAGACAGGCCATGAAGAAATTGAATTCCGCAAACACAACCGATGGCAAGGTCAACATGTCGGTCACTGGAGTCAGTGGCACATTTGTCAGTCGACCGAAATCGTAGGTGTCGCCTACCACTCCTCAGATTGGCTTTTGTACCAATCCCGTAACCATCTCGACTGATCTCTATTACTGAGTCTTGTCCATCGTCGGACAAAAAGGATAGCGCGCTTTTGTTAAGTGTGCTCGGCCTGCTTACCCGCGATCGCGAAGGTGACCAGGGTGGTGGGGTGCCGATATACGTACCACAGCATCTCACCACCTGCGTAATACAAATTCACCCTTCATATATCTACTAAATTCCCTTTGGCATTTTTCTAGAACCGATAGCACTGCATATTGCACAATCGAGTGCTGGTATGCTGACTGCCGTTGAGTCATTTTCTAAACTGGTCAATTAGGGATGTGCTCTGCCCTCCTCTGTCGCAAGTTGCGGTCTGTTCTGCTGACATATGCGTCACTGGAACCACGGGTTAACTGGGAGATAAAATGAGAGTCACTGTTTCCCGAGAAAGAACGATCGGGATGGTAGAAATTAATCTCTCTAGTGAAAAAGGAGAATAGTAAATTCGTCGCGGGATAAGTTTATCAATGGCAGGTTTCACATTCCGAGTTACAGCGGTAATTAATAAAAATTCGCTTCCTTGGCACTGATCGCGTTCGGACTTTAGCCAAGCGCTCCTTTTGGTGAGTTTCCACAAATAAGATCGGATACGCATTCGCAAGCAGAACACAAGAGCTCCACTCCTGACTTTAAGCGATTAACCGTGCGCACTTTCCTTGCTGGATGAAAAAGCGTCCGTATCAAACTAAATTTATTATCCAGGGGGTGCAAACGAATGGAATTGTAAGCGCTGTCCACTCTACGTAGCATTCAGATAAACAGGCCGGCTGTGCGCCGTTAACATCTATAAAAATGGGAACATACAGGAAAGTTAGCGAGTTATCTAGCTCACGCTCATGAGTGATAGATATTTCGATGAGTGGAAATTGTACGATCTTCCACGAAGACGTTGAGCAACATGTAGCAATAAATTGTCGAGCCCAAATAGTAAAAACAAAATCGGATCACAATGCTGCGGTACTATTATACACAATGTGAATGCTACTAATTAGACAAAACCAACAGTTTCGATCGACGGATCGTTTGCTACAAACAAATCTCAATTTGGTGCCAAATAGGCTAAAAGTGAACCGTACTCACATTCCTACCAAAGAGAATTCCTCAGAACAATCAACAAGTTCAAAAACAATGGGGACTAGCGGAACTCCAAACTGGGTGATGAACGCACCACTGAAGCGAAGTAAAACGACTGAAAACAGTCTATCACCACGAATGTCACATATTGTGATAAAACAAAAGCATCTAGGTCAAGGCCCAATTGGCGACCAGAAACGGAAGCGGTAGAATGGACGGGGTTAACCATTTGGGGGAAAAGGGTTGTGTCGGATTTCCACATGAGTGAACTTCGAAATTCGATACAGAAAAAACTGATGTGAAAGAGATTCTGAATAATCGCAATCAGTCAGTTTTTTAAATGTGATCGACACACCATCTCTAAGGCGAAGTATAGTCAATACAATTCTATAGTCGGCCTTCGACCACTCCAAGAAAAATATTGGGCAATTTCTGGCCGAACTGAAGTCTCCTTGCTACACTGTCAACCTGCCTATAACCACATCCATCGAAATCAAACCGATTATTTTTGGTATGCGTAAGAATGTATACTTCAAAGGGCATTGTATGGTTCACTTCTTTGCTGCCTCAAGTGCGACAAAAATCGCAAGCGGCCACTTTGGAGCAAAAACAGATCTTTTATTGCTAATATTCTCCTTTTAAGATCCTAGATTGCCATCCCAGAAGCTCCAGAATTTTGAGTGCGCGTATCAACGTGGCGTGTTGTTAATAATATCTGATCGACGGACAACTGCACTACCGCTGACAGGTATATCGCTCACCCCGTTTGTACTTCATGCTCAGAACACCGATTTTCAGCTCGCATTCTAAGGGAGTGCACGGTAATGGAACTTTCATGTTGACCGCAGTCGACTCAGCGTCTAAATGAGATACTGGTGATTCCGTCCGAAAGTTATTTTCTCCAACTTTCTCGCATTCGGCGGAACTCGATCTAGATCGCAAGGTGTGTCAACGAGAACCCTATTTTCTAGCTGGTCAACACGAACTAGCTGCGGATTACACAGTCGTCGGTTGAGTGCCAAGGTCACAAAGAGAGCCGATGTATCTCATGGACGTTGTTGTACGTTGGATGGTGGATCGGCGACGATTACGGCTGTAGACCGACGGGTGCTTTGTAGGGAAGAGTTTTGGGCTGAGTCTGAAACTTTTATACAGTGCAAACAAGAGAAAATATTTGTGGGCGCTAAAGCGATGTTAATCAAATTAAGCAAATTCGGCGTCTTCAAGAACCGTCAAAAGTGCATGTGCCGTGTTTTCGCTGCTCCGCTGAAGGATTGTTTCGTCGTGGACAAATATTTGTTGAAATATAAATAATGCAAGCGGCTTTACTCTGATGGGAGGATTTCAATTTTTCGAAACACGTATTACACCTTGTTGTGCTGGCGTCTTAGGGCGACATAGCGTTCAACGTGACTATGCTGAGATCAAGTTTCAGGGCAGTCGTTATCTCTCATGGTCGCAAACCCTCCGAGCAGACTCCGTACACATGAGAATTAAATCCATAACGCAGTCAACGGGGATCGATCGAGAAATACTATGAACCAGAATAAAATTAGACGAACAACGAACTGCTTCATGTGGTGGAACGCTTGTAACTACTGGGCCATCTTTAATTGGATAAATCTCTTGAGAGATGCCCACCAAAGTATCCTCTAAAATATCACATAACCCGAACGAATCCTCCGTAGAACATAAGCTGAATGTTGTATGGATGAGATAAAGGAGCCGAATCTAACATTGAGCGAGTTTGTGATATGCTGAATCATCCCTGGCAAAGGAAGAACTCACGGAAACACCAGTTCTGTGTAACTTTTGCGATTTTATCCTCCATTACTGCAGGGCTCCCAATAGATTTCAGCCGTTCATCGTCCCACTAATTTGTACTTCCTTGCGTTTATATCACATGCAGTTACGGCAACTCGCACAATGGCACAGTGGACCAAAACTTACGATGGAGGAAGGCGGAACACATCTCCGAATGGTTAGTTCAGACAAAGGCTCAACGCGGATCAGAACATCAACACCCAAACAAAAATCCGCCGCCCCCGATCGCGGAACATTTAACCACAACAGATTATACCGTTAACACGGTCACTTCGTCTGTGTTGCTGTCACTCAACGTAGCCCTAAGACGACGTTTCCCGGGGCGTCGTTAAGCAAGCATCACACTGGTTCTCCCTCGGCAAGAGTGCCAACGCCATCAGTTTCGCTGCCGTGGCAGTGAACCTGTTGATTCAACCCAGCTAGCATCCATATGACGTTCGTTCATCTCATTGTTTTGTTGCCATGCGCTAAACCTATATAACGGAACGTTTTATGTAATCGACCGATGAGGACAAACATACTGCTTGCGTCTCGCCTTATGTCTTCTTTCCAACTTGATGAACTGAATAAAGAGGACTAAGTGTTTCAAGTTTCTGCTAGGCCGTTTTCTAGTTACCCCTCGCCGTGCACGGTTTTTACATTTTTTTAATTATATTATTGTTTTGAAATAAAATCCTCTTTTTCCAAGGCGAATTCTCAGTGTGCATTCTTATGCATGTTTTTCTATGTTCCCTGTCATATAGGAGCTGCTTGAGCCTTGTATGTTGGTGAACACTGCAGCTCACTTTCCACATTATTCGGTTTCTTTCACGTCTATCATAATGTTATCTTCAAGCTTCGTACACCCAGTTTCTCCATCCTTATGTTAACACGAATCAGAATTCGTATTGAAAAGACGGCGAGTCTACAGACAAACTTCATTTATTGATTTAGTCGCCGTTCACAAACACACTTAAGCGCGACATTTAAAGACGCTAGGGAGTTGGACGTGAGAGAACCTCAAGCATGATTGCATGGCAGCCGCCAGAGAAGACGAGTGTCGACGGAAGCTCCAGCCGACCTGCGGAATTAAAATAAGTGTCATACTGGTTGAGCTCCGTCCCCAACGGTGGCAGCTAAAACATTAGTATCCTGGTGAATGTAACCTACAATATAAGAGATGGCGTGGCTTCATTATACAGCCACTAGTAAACCTGCGATACCCACACCAACACACTAACTTTGATGTTGGTGGTTTGTAGTAAATGTACATCCACAAGACAATGTGGCCAGGTGAGATGGTACTGGTGAGGCAACTCTCACTTCTCAGGGAGTTAAGGATTTTGGGGAAGTCGAAGGTGATCTTACTACACTCTCATATTCAGTAAACGGACGGTGTATAGTCTGCATATGCCGTCTTCTCCTTGTGTATTTCTTCTCAATCTCCGTCTTCGTAAACAATCATACAGCGAGTATAAACACACTAGTACACGCGGAGGCAAATACCCGAACTGACGCTCCTTTCCGCAAGATCGAATAGCAGGTCACCAACTGGTCAAGAACTTCCCAGATCTACAGCAAACTAATCGAATTTCTCAAACAATGAGTAGACACCAAATAACTCTGGGGAGACAAATGGTACAGAAGGCGCTTGCTGCCTTTCGTCTGTTTAGGAAAGCAGTCCACTGCTGTGCTGCCAGAAAGCTTCAAACACACCAGAAACAATCATAAGCTCCATCACCTAGCCTTACTAGGTCAATGATTCCCTTCCCTAAGGGTCATTAACCACCGGATTAACCTTCGATTTTGAATTCACCGACGACGTTTCTACCGATCATTTTGAAGCGTTAGTGGATTCTTGTTTGGATAACCCAGAAGGGTAGTCTTATTCATTTCTTGGTATTCACTACAACCCCCATGGATTGCGTCACACCTTGTTTTAACTGATTGCTTTTCGGGTCATCAGATGCCCGCTCACCTCCAGACAAGACAAACTGATTTGATTAGGACAACTTGGGCTCCCCACCCCGTGTCCTTGTATTGGCTGCCGAATCATTTTATCGCTCTTCAGTGTTTCTTGGTGGAAGGGGGAATCTAACGACATAATTAAAACAAAACTAGGTACACTCCTGGAAGATCTGAAGACAACAGCGGTCGTAACCTGATGTTGCTGTGGGGTAATGAGGTGACGGAGCTTATTTGGGAATATGTTCTCTGCCTCCAAAGAGGGTTTCGCGATGCTAGCTCCGAGGTTCACACACCCAAGGTTTCCCCCAGCCTTATGTTAACACGGATCGGAAGTCTCAGTGAGAAAACGGTGAATCTGCAAACAAACTTTATTTATTTTATTTACTCACCGTACACAAGCGGACTTCAACGTAAAGAATAGAGGCGCTAGGGAAATGGACAAGAGAGGACCTTCAGCACAACCGCGCAGTAGCTACCAGAGAGGACGAATGTCAACGGAAATTCCAGTTGACCTTCAGGATTCAAACAAGTGTCAGCCTAATTGGGCGGCG
>LUCH01008962.1:10610-20782 GCA_013368495.1 Paragonimus heterotremus | reverse complement strand
GAGTTTAGGATTTTAGGGACGTCGAAGGTGATCTCACTACAACCCTTAGCATACATGTTGACAGGTTGCAAGATAACAGTTGGGTCCAGCTGCTTCACGCGAGCGACAGAAATAAAAGATTCAATACTACCGGTGCCAACGATGAAGGAAAGTCGAGGACCACCGTTAACAGTACACGACTGTGTTATATAGTGCGTAGAATAAACAGAATTGGTAGAAATCACAGTACGAACAATGAACTGAAGGTCGGAATTAAAGTTATCATCGTCAAAACTGGAATGTATAAAAGAAGACTTTGAATTACGACAAATGGACGGAATGTGCTTGCAAACATATGACTTACAGTCGTTCCACTGACTGGTAGCAGTTGGATCAGATGTAGGATGATTATCATCAACTGCATTTGTAACGTGTGGAGGCACTGAGGAACAGCGTTTCTCTGAAGGACGAGGGCCAAACGGAAATTTTTTCAGACAGCCGCCTATGCTGACCTTCTGATCATCCCACGTTGTTGTTGTATAAAACCATCGGTTCATCTTTCGAAGCGGCGTTGACATCCTGATACTGCTCGCATAGTGTTCTAGTTGACTTGAAAGTGGAATTCGGAAGCAGTAGAAGCTTCGGTTGTAGATCACGCAAGTTTATTCCGGCAATCAGACGGTCACGGAGTTGAGTACGTAATTGGTCTTCGAAATTACACCTAGCAGCTTGAGCCTGAATTTCGGGAATAAACTGTCCGATATCCTGATTTTCTTTTCTCAAGAGCTTATGAAATTTAGCTCGTTCAGCCGCTTCAATGTTTACAGGTTGAACATGTGAAAGCAGCAGTTTCTCCAATGATTCGTAAGAAAGAGAAATCGGCGAGTCGGGAAATGCCACGTTTTTCACCGAGCCGCAGGCATCCTTGCCAATTACGGTGAGGAGGTGAGCGGCTTTCTTTTCCGCTTTCATCTCTCTGCCTATGGGACACCAAATTTCGAAGCTTTTGAAATAATCCTCGATTTCTCTGGACGAATTATGAATATTGAGAATTTCAAGTGGGTAGGAATCCATCGTAGAAATATACAGCAGTCTTTGACGCCAGTTGTGATGATTATGAATGCGTATTAGTAAAGGGGAATGCTCGCGACGTCAATTATGATGGTTCCGGGAATACATAAATGAAGTAGTTAAATTAGCTCAACCCCAGAGCTAGCTTCGACGCATTAGTAATAACAACCGAACTAAGCAAAGCAAGTAATTTATCCGTCGAGCGCAATTGTACAAGCCATAGTCAGCAATGTAATAAAACAATAGTCACGAGAAATAGGTTTACTGTCACTCACCACAAGTCACACTATGATGTCTAGGACGCAAAATATCCATCGCGGTACAGAATGTTCAAATCAATATGACAACCAACGGAATCAAGGATGATGACTACTGTGTACCCCAAACACTTCACATACGTGTTTTTCATCACTTCCCGCATGTGTTCACTCTCCATATTGTTCATGGTATAGGTGGTCCGAGAGGGACAGCTACTGATGTGACCATATACCGCATACTCAGACGCTGATCATAACTTAAGTCAATCGGTGGAGCAGCTACTGGTATGAACTTGTGTTGCATAAACATATGTTGAAGTAAGTCAGAATGGGGCATCTACCAGGGTGAATGCGTACTCAGACGTTATTCATAGCTCAAGTGGATCAGGTTGAGTCAGCTGCTAGTGCGAACGCAACCTGTATTCTGAGACGTTGTTGACTGCCTTAGTCAATCAGGTGGAGCAGCTACTGGTGTGAACGTATACTGCATACTCAAATGTTATTCATAGTTTAATGGAATGAAGTTGGTGCATCTACTAGTGTGAGCCTATAGTGCGTATACAGACATTATTGATAGCTTAAGCGAATCAGGTTAGAATAACCCCTAGTGTGAACATACTGCATTCTGAGACGTTGCTGATAGCGTGAATCATTTGGGTGGAGAAACTACTAGTATGAACGCATATTGCATACCCAGAAGTTATTCATTGTTCAAATGAATCTGGTTGAAGCAGCTACTAGTGTGAACGTATACTGCACACTCAGACATTCTTGATGGGCCATGTAAGCGGGATCAAGCCGGCGATTTCACACTTTGAATAGACCACAATCAGCAATGCTTTATAATCAATCCATGTGTATTGTACTATATACAACTCTTATGCGTGATATGAGTTGAGGAACAGTTTGACGAATTCGTTGGCGGAAATCCTTTTCCGGGTATGACTATGAAGTGGTGCAAGGCGAACAGCCAGGTTCCTACACTGCGACCGGCTTACTCGGACGTATCCTTAATATTTTCTGTTTATACAATTCATTAACCAGGGGAAACTTTGAAGTGGGGATCTAAAGGGTGAAGGTGGGCAAGCGAAAAACTGAAACATCTACTGATAACCACCGATAGTGGAACTCAACGGTAGTGGCAGTCCGTGTTCAAGAGGGCAAACGAAAGTCGTCCCACACTATTACAGGGATTCCGTCTGCACCACCAACACTGCCGTACGTACGAGTTAAATAGCTGTCGATTAGAATGGTCGTTTTCCAATATTGAACTGGGTGATCGTAACCGTCGCAACTACTCCGACACATGAAACAGCTGCTTAGACCCCAAAACTGGACGATTCTATTTTTCGACAACTCTGGTTGAAACATCCGCTTCCGACTACTCGCGAAATACTGACATCGTTTAGTTCCACCGTTTCCATTATGGAGTTAGCCGACGCTGCGGATAAGATGTTGGAAGCTCCTGTCACCTTTCCCACCCCACTTCAGCAACCAAAAGGCTCACTTACCGCACAAATGACTGCACACAGTGCAAATGGAGCAGATGATGAACCACATGGATGCTAGTCGTAGACCGTCAGTTTCTGGGCCGTCGTGTTGGGAAAAAGCATTTTTCTGAAAACAATCGTTTTGATAGCTTGGTACCTGGTGCAGAAATTGAAATCGTCGAAATCTGCGTCATAGAATCATATTTTCTTGTTTTACCTGACCATTAACTGAAAACCACCTTATCGTAGTTGGTTTTCGAAAGTCGATATGGCTGCTGTTGTTAGACGTGGCAACGTTATCACAAGAATGCTGGAGTTGTTTACAATTTACCTCTTCATTTTTGTCATTTGCTTATTTTTTTTAGTTGTTTATTTTTCATTTGTAGGGAGTGGATTATGTTGCGACTTTCAAGGCGATGCATGAGGATCATGGATTTCGCGTTATTTACGTTCGTGGGAGGAGACGTAGGTCGAAAATAGCTTTGAAGTACGATACGGTACGGTGACATGGGTTCCTGAAAACTGTGCAGATTTATTATCGCTGTACGAGGTATAAACGGCGTTGGAATGTATGCAAGGGCGCGTGATGTGTCTAATGGGTTAACCGTTGGCAGGTTTTATAAATCAGGTCTCGCGGCACATGTTGTACATCACGATTTCATGTGGTCCGACGAGATACTTGTCTGGTTATGATCTCTTTCGAGTTGGAGAACAACCACCCCAATCAGTCGTTTGCCACATGAGTCCCATCCTACGAATCGTGGACTCGCCGTCGGTGAATCGAATAAATGCACGAATCTGTTCCAATTTAACACACCAACCACTGACATTAAACAGTGGGTAACAGATGTTCACGAGAAGTTCATCACAACCGCTGATGTTGGATACGTCCGCCGCAGGTTAAAGCTTGGGACATCATGTAAGTTTGCTATGCAAGGTTGGTCACGGAACATTAAAGAAACTTGATGTGGTGCTGTCGGTGATTAGCAAGATGGGTGTGATGCGCACCATGAGGGATGAAGGCAACAGATGTACGCATATCGGCTTCGCCCAGCAAATGCGCATTGTACTATTTCGACGTTTCCCGCACGTTGTGAATGTAGATGTCACCCACGGGACAAACAGCGCAAGTATGTTGTCGTATATTTCCTCATAGTTTCGAAACTGGAAGTTATATCAATTCCTCGTAACAGATGGCATGGGACACGGCCGATCCGTGATGTACGCGTATGTTCATAGTGAAAAGTATGCTTCACTACGTAAACTTAGAAATTTTTTTGGGAAACGATAGGCGAGCATATTGCGGCGGAAACACTTGTCATAGATTGGATGACTGCGCAAATGAGGACATCCCTTGCGGTGTTCGGCAACAGCATCATGCTTTGTCACTTTCATGGACGTGATGCTGTACGCAAGCATATAAGTGGGTAAAATTCGTCGGCCATATTGGTCAGAAGTACAAACTCTTCGCAGTCGTTATCCCTTCCACAGAATGGCTACAGTAGACAACGCGAAACAATAAGTTGTACCCGTACACTGCCTACCGTAGGTTCAAACGTCACTTGTGTATCCTATATCGGATAGGACGTTTCTGAGTAATTTGTTGTGTAATTGGCTGTACATCAAGCCGGAGTGGGCCACCCATGCGCAAAGCTATATTGTCCACTTTGGCGTTCGAACGAATAGTAGGCCGGAGAACTCAAATGGACGGCTGAAAAAGAGGACGCACCCAAGAGACGTCCTAGCTGTCGTCTTTCAGAAAATACTGATCCACGGTGAGTGGCTGCTGTGGGAGTATTAAACACAGACGACCTATGGGGGGTGCAACCGTCGTGAGGTTGTGGATGTTGACTGGTACGTGAGGACCATTCTTCACACAATGACCACATTTGCAAGTCACCTTGTCCAGGACTATCTGAACGGACGGACTCCACGACTCCCTTTCGAAACAACATCTCAGTGCAAGGTAAGCTGTCCTCTAGTAATCACTTTGAGCGTGGCAGCTTCGTGTGCAACAAGATGGCGACGCTTTCGTCGGGGATAACGTACAGGGCACATGTGAATGTACTTTTTACCGTACAGTGTGGCTCTCATGCACACACATTCCGTCGGTGTTTCGGAAACATTTTTATCCCTACGATAAGGTCTTGTTTACTGTTCACTTCCATTTACAAAAGTTAACGTCTCCATTCATGAGCGGTGGCTGGCGGAATACAACTTGCCAATTCGACGATTGTTGGGCCCACAGCTTCGGTCGCTGGCTGCAGACAACTTTAACTATCACCATGAAGTCCCTCATCATCTACTTGAAAAACTGCATGGCTGCAACAGCCTCACGGCGGTGACTTGCTTTTGGCAGTAATATAGTGGAACGTGCAAAGGATGGCTTACCTTTATACGATTTTCCCATGGGTTCAGCTACAAGCGGTATGCAGCCGAGGTGGGTGAGGAAGCTTAAAGCAAGATTGCCATGTGAACACTGCGGTGATTCCCTACAGGTGTACAGCCGTTGCTGTGATGCCGATCAGCTGATTTTCCACCCCAAATGGCTGACATAAACCAGTGTCCATTCCGAGACAGACGGCTCCAACCTAAGTCACCTAGTAAGTGTACGTTTCGAATCCTTATTTTTGTCACTTTCTCCACTTCAGACGTTGTTCGCGCTTCCCTAGTGATTATGGGGTGCTAGTCCCGCACACCACTCATAACGGATGCCGACTTAGGCTGGTACGTTGACAATATACCGCTTGCAGACGGGTCCAAGAATGCGCGAACCAACATCACCTGGAACGATCATCCTGTTGATATAATTGGAGAATGCAGGTTCCGTCAAACATGCATACAAAGATTTCTTACACATATCGGATGCGATGAAAGACATGATGATGAAGACTCCATCTGATACACGGTTTCAGTCATCCTGGAGGACACCCCTAAAACAAGAAGACCGAAGGCCACATTCTGTGCTGATAAAAGCGTAGGTAGTGTGTGAATTTATCCACAATTATGAAATACATAGTTCGAAATTCTATCCATACGTTGTCGTCCCCAGTCACTTCACTCGTCCGCCCGTATGTTCCAGCTTAGGGAGCGGTTTGGAATAATTCGTGAGGTAGGACAAATGGACGAAGCAGTTATACGCGTCTAAGCATGGAGTACAGTTTGGCGTAACTCGTAAGGCGAAACGAATGCGCTGATCACGGCTTGAGTGAACCTGACGGAATAGCTACTAGTGTGAACGCATACTACATACTTAAGCGTTATACACAGTTTGGTTTGAATGAACGGAGCAGCTACAAGTGTGGACACACTTAGGCGTTCATCATAACTAAAATCAACTGGGCGGAGTAGCTACCAATATCAGCGCAAGGCATATGAAACGGGATAACCAACGCTTGTAATAATGTTAACGAATGTTATATAATTCACATTTTCGTATCAGGCAAGGTGAAAAGCAGTTTACCAATCAAGCTTCTAAGATTTCGTTTTCACTAACGGATCTCCTGAAGGTGTTACTGGAACCGCTGTTCGTTTGATCCAGATACGGCAGGAAGGTGCCTCTTAGCGAAGGACCAATGATTTTACGTATTTTTCGGGTGTATCACGTTATCAGGATCTATGAAATTGTCTGAATGATTGGCTGTCCAGTGGTTGTAATGAGCTGATTTATCCAAATCACTGTAGGCTCTCCATTCGCCCGTGGTTATTGTGGTGATCGTCTGAAAGCGGAAGAATAGAACAATATAATCGGCTTACTCAAACACGTCTTCGTATGAGAAATAATAGATCGGTTGTATTTTGTCTATTCCCGTGGCAGACAATCATGAAAGCTTTGAGTGTTACGCTGTTCTTGAACGCCCAGTGTAGCGAAATTGTTAATACTTCCTCTAGCTTAAAGGGGTATTTCCAACTATGAAATCTTTTTGAATGTAGTGATGTCGCTTACATGGTTCACATTTTCGCCGACAGTTGTTTGCACACCTGGTGACCTTAATCGAGTTTTGAAAAATACAGAGCAGTTGAAAGAAATCATCTTCCGACGGAATCCGTAGCATCACATTCAGATGTTAAGCCCACATCAGATACTACGACAGCCCCATCATAGCACGCACCCTCAGCCCTAGGACTGCGAATCCGTATTATAAACATGAAGTACAAACACACTAAACAATATACTTTCTTGGGTTGGTGTACTCGCTCAGCGCTAAAGTGTCATCAACATCAGGCCACACTGATGACCCGTGGTCTGAAAACTGTGGAGCTTTTGGGATGGCACACCAGGATCTCAAAGGGGTATATGGACGTGTGCGATGATTGGGCCTTCGTAGTAACGACAATGGGATCAACATCCGAATGTGATATTATGGATTCAGCTGGAAGATAACTTCTTTTAACTGTCCTGCATTTTTAAAAACTCGATTTAGGTTATCAGATGTATGTTGTATTCAAGAACGACGGAAAATACCAAAAGTAAGTAAGCTTTATCAGTGCAACCGTTCCAAGTAAAGTTGCGGAAAACTCTCAGTCCGCACGGCCCGGACAGCCGATGCCCGCATGTGTTATCGATTGCTTGCAGGTCAGAGCAATCTGACTCGCCGACTGCATGGCTCACTAGCATTCGATCGGTCACAACACCATCTCCTCCTTCCGCGTCTGACATTCCGTATTTCAGCGTTTGATATTTTGTCCATCTCGATCTTCGTTGAATACTTTGCGTTTCTGGTACTTGTTCGCTTATTACCGGCTCACCGACTGTGGGTTCTTCTCTAGGTTTCGTGTTCTTTAACGCAGTACACAACTGTCTTGCATTGACCATCGAATTGTTATCCAATATATATGTTCCTGGAGTTCTTACTTTTCTTACTGCCACCGGTGCAGAAAGCGAACTTTCGTTTTTTCATTTATTTATTTTTTTTCACTCTAACGTAAGTGCCAACTATACATTGACTTCCTGCCTTTTTGTAGCTCTCTTGGTACCTTTTCCTCCTCTCCAATTCTTTTTGATTCATTACCGATCGTTGTATGTGTGCCGCATTGAGTTTCGTTCGTATCTCTCTACGAAACACACTTCGCTGATATCACATCTGCAGCAGTATGTGGTGTGGTTCTGTAAGCTGCCAGTGATATCAAGTACGCTGAGTCCCAAGATTCACCTTCCAGTCGAATTGACTGTATGGTTCCCTTTAGCGTCCGGTTCAGGCGTTCCACCATTCCACTTGCCGAAGGGTTTTATGAAGCGGTGCGTACATGAGGGATATCATGATGACTCTAAAACCGACTGAATTCGTAGCTGCGAAACTGCGGTCCATTATCCGTTACAATCTCCTCCGGTAAGCCGAATCGAGCGAACAAATGTCGTAACCAGTTAATGATGACGGTTGTTCTAGTTTCTTCACATAAATGAGCCTCCGGCCACTTTGTATAAAAGCAAAGAGCTACAGGAACATTCTTTCTGTTTTGTGGAACGTTTTCAAACGGCCCCATTATGTCTATTGCCAACTTCACCCAAGGTTGCATTGGGTATTCGATGAGTCGTATAAAGGCATCGTTAGGTTTTGAACTCTTATCAGAATGCTGACAAGCCGCACAATCCCTAACAGCGGTTTCCACGCTCAAATTCATGTGCTGCCGCCAGTAGTGTTCACGAATTCCTGTCTTGGTTTTCACAATACCGGGCTGTCCTTCATGTCCGTTTCTAAGTACATCCGCAATGAGAGATTCGGGTACCACGAAGCGGGCCGCACGTAACAGACACTTATTAACGACAGTTAATTCGTCTCGTACAGTATGATAAGGAATCAGTCCTGACTTCAGAAGCTTGCGATCGGCCCAGGAATATAATACTTTGTCGAACTTCTGTAAGTAATGAATCGTCCACAGTATGATCTTGGATACGTTACAAAGAGATCGTTCCAGTACATCTGTCGTTCAAACATGAGATCATTCTGTCTTCATCGATGCCTTCAGTTTCCCCCTGGTTGGCAACAGGTGAACGTGACAGCGCATCTGCTACCTTATTATGGGCACCGGAAACATGCTGCATTTGGAAATCGTAATTGAGTAGGCGAGCGTACCATCGGCTAATGCGAATAGGCTTTTGACCTTCATTTTCGCGACAGAATAACGACGTAAGGGGAACGTGGTCTGTTCGTAATATAAAGCGACGACCAAATAAATACAGATGCCACCTTTCGCATGCCCATACACAAGCTAGAGCTTCCCTCTCTCCTACGGAGTAATTCATTTATGTAGGTGATAATGCTCGTGAGGCGTACGCCACCACTCTTTCAATCACATTTTGGAGCTGCGGAAAAACAGCACCTAACCAAACATTAGATGCATCCGTGGAGACAAACGTAGGACTGCTCTCATCAAATATAGCCATGATGGGTGTCGAAGCAACCAAATTGCGAATAGTCCGGTAAGCATCCTCTTGTTCTTTGCCCCAAACGACATCAGTATTTTTCCTGAGTGTTCCACACCGTGATTCAGAGATCGTGCCCAAATTACGAAAATGTCGGAGGTAATAATTACAGAGACCTAAACATCGTCTCACCTCGTCACTTGTTCGTGGTTTAGGACAGTTCAGAATTGCAAATGTATTTTTGGTACACGGCTTCACACCTGCGCTCGATATGGTATGACTTAAGAACTCGATTTCCTGTACAGCAATTTGGCACTTTGTCAGATTCAACCGAAGATTCAGTATATTCAGACGACTGTGAACAGCGTGTAAGTTCGCATCGTGTTTACTCGTGGGTTTACCGAAAACACAAATATCGTCCATGCATACCACACATCCAGTGAGACCGGAAAATGAAAGTGTCATGAACTTCTGCCATGCGGCAGGGGCACTGCTCAATCCTAGGGGAAGGGCTTTGTACCGATATAGACCATCCTGTGTTAAAAATGCCGTAAAGGGTCGAGATTCCGGTAGAAGTGGCATGTGATGGTAGGCTTGATTGATATCCAATTCAGAAAAGAACCTTGTTCCCTGCATTTTCTCAATAAGTTCATCTGCCGTGGGCAAGGGAAACTTTTCTACAATAATATGTCTGTTCAGGGCGCGTAAATCTGTACAAACGCATACTGTTCCGTCCTTCTTGACAACCGCCACGAGTGGGTGAACCCATTCTGAGCACTGAATTTTCTCAATCAAATCATGTTGAAGCGTTTTATTCAATGTATCCGAAATCAACTCACGTTTGGCTAACGCCACAGGACGAGGTTGAGCGATTGCTAATGGTACAGTGTCAGATTTGAAACGTATCTGGTGCATACCATCTGGAATTCTCCCTACTCCATCAAGAAAAAGTTTGTGATACATCAATTTCAAATCCGAAACGTGAATGTTTGCTATAATCATCTTGTGAAT
>LUCH01008960.1:5318-19315 GCA_013368495.1 Paragonimus heterotremus | reverse complement strand
CAAATAGCTGTCCGTTGTGTATTCATTATATCGGCGTACGCCCCAACGGACAGCTATTTGGATTCTACCAAGGATGTGTCCTGTGACGCCCTCGTTGACCTTCTGAGGCAAACTAAACACTCAGACAGCATCATACTACCCGGTGATTTGAATGCTCAGCTTGGTCGTCTTTCTCCGGATGAGAAGCGGCTAGGAGGTATGTTTGATGTCCTGACACAACGCACTGACAATGGTGGAAGACTGCTGCAGCTGTGCACATCCCACGATCTCTATACTTCGAGTACTGCATTCCAACAAAGGAAGAGACATTGTTACATGGAGATATCTGTGTGCTTCTCAGTCGTGGACACAGTTGGATCATATAGCAGTCAGTTACAGGTGGCGCCACTCGGTTGAGGACTCGTGCATTTTGGAGCAACCACCTGGACTCGGGCCATACTGTTATGCACGCCAGTTTTGTTTTGTCATTTCTCCGGGGTTATACACTCGCAGATGCAAGATAATCAACTGTCATTCGGGCGAGGAGAGCGCAAAGAATGTCTTCTAGAAGGCACTGATGAACAAATTGCCGAGTTCGAATCAAGTAAGAGAACTTAACGAACACTGCGAACAAACTGCAGCAATCATGGAGAGATATTTTCCGAAGAAGCTGTCCAGTTGTGATAGAACTAGATTTCTGTCAAGTCAGAAAACCTCATGAACAAGCTTCGCTCGATCTCACCTGGTTCTGGATATGATGACAATCGCCGAGAACTTAAAGGCAAGCCGACCAAAAGCTTGCACAAAGACGGTAAGCACCACTCAGTTCAGTAGTCGAAAGAGATGAAAAGAGCCTTTTATTTGGGAATAACGGAAGGCTGTTTTCCCTGATCCGTGGTTGCACTGGCCGTCAAGTCGGTGTAAATGAAACCATATGTGACAAAGATGGTTCACTTACCACTAGCCCATCACTCCGACTTCACAGGTGGGCTGAACAGCTCAGCTGGCAGCAGTCAAACATATTGATGACGGGACCCGAATGTCAGTTACTGCATTCCAGATGGCTCTCCGTCAGAAGCTAAAATGGTCCTGGAGTCTAAGGTACTGAAGTGTAACAAGGCTCCTGAACTAGATTTCCTCTCTCCTCTTTTTAAGGATGGTGCGATGGTAGTGGTTTCTGGAAGGAAGGGTATACAGTGCTTGTGTACGTTTTGTTTTGCACTATGGTTTGGAAACGAGGCCTGTTCACAAAGAACATATCAACAGACTTGCTTTATTTGACCATCACTATCTCCGCCAATTAGCCCACATTAAATGGACTGATCGCGTGAGCAACGTGGCTGTTCGCCAGCGCGTTTTCCTAGATCCACGACCAATTGGCCAATTAATCTCGGTACACAGTTTGCGATGGTTGGGTCACGTACGCCGTATGTCATCTGATAGTTTATCATATCGGGCATTATATGCTCAGACCATCAACATTTGGGTAAAACCGCGTGGTGGTCAACAACGTGGTCATGAAATATGAAGACCTTGACTGTTCCAATGAACAAAGTTGGTAGGTGTCGCCTGCCTAGATGGAGTCCTCATGAGCACTCAAACCGCTGGTTAGAGACGCTATCCGGGATGGCGATGTGTCGCAGTCAATGGCGTATGTGTAACCACACTATTTCTATTTTTTTCGTATAGTCTTTTCTTATTAATTTTGAACCTTCTCAGTAGCGTTTTCTGGGATATTCCACGTCACTGTTGAGGTGAGTGACGGCCCGAGCCATAGTACCTTTTTGTCAGGCACATGGCTCCTTAGGACCATTAAAATTGTTGTTTCGCGGCGATACTTATTATACTTCTGAGCTGTTCACAATTTGTAAAAACCAGTGGTCACCACATTTTAAAAGTAGAAACCAAACCTCTCAGTAAAGCATTTTTTGGTGTGCAATATGCTAAACCTTCGTGTTGCACTCCCCTGGCCTCCTGAGGAGCGTTACGTATGGCAGTTTTCATGAACTTACCATTAATAAACCGATGCTCGACATCGTCATTATCATCTTCACAGACAACCGTATATAATTAGTTCTCATTGATTCTCAGCTGCCATACAACCAGTGGTGAAGAAGTGAAATAAAAAGATAGGGAGGGAATCTAAACATTAAAAACAACTACGCCTACATTCAAACATTCAACACTAAAAATAAACAACAGAGCCATAAGTGAACGAAAGGCAGCAATAAAAAAACAGCCCCACCCTACGGCGTGATTGAGCGCCATCAGCTCATAGATAACCCTGTAAAACAACAACAATCAAGCCTTTCAGTCCGATTAGCTATCATCTCACTAAACGTCTCAAGCCACTGACACTATGAGTTGCAAGGTCCTCTAGAGAAGAACCCGACCTACAGTGGCTAATCCTATGGCGAACTACTTCATTTCTCTATGCCAGGTCGACTGCCTCATCAACAAAGATTGCGGGGCACGGAATATGATTAGTTGGCATCCTTAGTACGTGACCTGACCATCTAAATCTGTGTAAACATAAGGCTAGAATGGGATTCACTTGGCAGGCACCACTAGATATCTGTTTCCTAACTTCTTAAATGCTTACTCGTTGATACCAGATGGTTTCTGAAAACGTGGCAATCCTCGTAACAGAGATAGGATGGTGGATCCGGTATGCAGTCTGTGGTTACCCACATTCGGAAACAAGCACGGAGACTACTGTCAGACTACAGTTCAGAATAGCGCCAAACGATCCGAGTTCCACAGAACGCTAACACTAACAATTCCGGTGCAATTCTGATACTCGGCTATCCGAAATAGCCAGCATGTTTAGATTTTAGCAAACTGAAAGTATACCGGAAGCTAAGCGACAAGTGTGAATGGACGTGAAAGGCACAAATGTAACCCTGTGATACATGTACATTGTACTGGATAGCGCAAGGACGAAAGGCGAGCTGAGAGATTAAGTACATGACGAGATCAAGTAGTAAGTTCTCAGATGGTCTGACTGTGTACTGGCCTGCCAGCAGTACTATGGTACACGAAGTAATCTGGCATTTGCATATCACAACTGAGGGATAACTAGTTAGTTGATAGATCAAAACAATACTCGCATGCACACAAGACGTTTGACCTGTTTCGCATTACGCCGTTCTGGAACGTGATGGGTTTCTCGAAAGTAACAACCAGTCAGCAGGGATGTCTACGTACAAAAGGCACAATAGATGCAAGCGAAGTGCAACAAAGTGAATGATTAGCAAGCCGGACAGTTCATAATTTGGCTATACACACACACACACGCACGTGCTCAAGCGCACACAGAAAGGATAGAATAAGATGACGCAACTTACTCCGACGAAATCAGTCCTGAGAGCAAGTGTCCAAGAGAGGGGGAGTGAGCAATTATCATGGTTACGAAAAAAATAACAAGTTCACGATCGTCAATGACAGCAGTTATAGTAACCCAGATGGGATTGTTTGAGGCGTACAATAACCAATTGGAAAACATGCGCGGGTGAACATTAAGAACCATGAAAAGACGGTGCTCATATCTCTGATCAGGGTAGCATCACGACCTCAAAATGGCCCGACCAAGTCATCCTAGCAAAACGGGAAGCTACAGTTATGAAGGTCGGAGTTTGGATCTGGATTCCAGACCAACGTGTGCGTGACAGATATGCCCCGATAGCAATGAGACTAAAGTCCAGTAATTCCAACGGGAATGGGACAGTCATTAGGTTCATGTTTGAAGCATACAAATATACTACGTCTCAAACTACTTACGACTTGACAAGTATGGCTCAACAACCAAGCAACACGATATATTAACGATTTCAGAACGATGTGTGTGGAAGACAACAAAACTCATTTGGTGGATGGACATGCTGTGAAGTGTGTACGTAAAACTGAAGTACGCTCAACCAACATAGAGAACTCAACGTGCATTGCAGAAGCCAAGCAGATTCAAAGACTCGAACTCAGACTAATTTATGTGTGGAGTACAGAGTTACTAACTACCGGTCTGTCGCAGTAGGTCCGTGCACCCCGAGCAGCGGTTTAAAACTTGTCCGACTTTACCACATACATGGTTGTATTCGGATGCTAGTGTTTTAGGGCACTTTGATCCATGCTGGTAGGTTTACATTGGCAGGAATTATGTCACACAACTCCCATTTTTGCGTTCGTTGATATCACTTTTCCGAGATTCAACGTAAAGTTACGATCATTTGGGGGGAGTTTCTCTGGTACTACTTGACACCTTTGGAGTGGTTGGAACAGATAGGATTATGATGATGAACAGGAGTAGAGGAAGCAAAAGGAAGCATCGTGTTGCAGCCCTAAAACGGTACAAGGAGCTACACTAACCTAGTAGGACAAACCAGCTCCGGTGGATCAGAACAGTCGGAACATTCTCGGAAGATGGACAGAAAAGACGCGATCCAGGCAGAGCCTAAATACTCACTATGACGAGCACAGTCATACTTTTGTTGTGCGCAGAAGGTTTGTTAATCCGATTTGATTAGGACGGTAGTTAGTGTAAGCCCTCAATAAGTGAAATGTACACGTTCTCACTCTCTGTTACACTGAAGATACAGAACGGTACAAACAAACATAACGGGTCATCATAAACTTGTATCCAGGTATGGAAAAGTGATACTTAGTCACTTTAAAATGAAACAGATATAACTTTCATATTTCAGTCAGAATTGACAGTCATTACGTCCCAGCGATGTTGGTTCTCAATGTAAAAAGAACTGAGTAGAGGTAGTAAGGAATTTTCAGTCGCTTAAGAGATAAATATGACCGATGGGTAGCCTACATTGTTTCGTAAACAATCGACTTCGGCTCTTTAACGATAGGAAATGTGATACATTTTTAGTGAATGATGCATATGGGCCCAGTAATAAGGTGGAAGATGAATATAAATATGAACAACAACAACCGTTGACAACCACGACATGCACAATTTACATTTCATTTCTGAGAATCCCTATGAAATGGTTTCTACATTGGAAAGCAAGTAAACAGCAAAACGACTTTTTTCGGTGATAAATTTGAACGGAATAGTCGGAAATAAATACCACTTACCTCATCCATGGTATAGTCAGATAGTAGTGTTGTGGAACATGTTTTTGTCTCTAATATGGGAAGAACAGTGGAATGAAGCGTTTCATTTCCAACAGGCTCATCTTCAAACCGAAGGGATGCTGACTTACAGTTGGAGGTAACCGAGGCTTGTTGCTTTGGGTCAACTCCAACCACCAGTTGTTGCTGCTGCTCTAAAACATGTGATAATCGTCCATTGTTACCATCTATAAGACTATTCACGGATAGACAGAGCTCATCCGAGAATCGTCTGTTTAAAGGATGGGGCTGAACCGAATACGGAGACGGGTGCAAAACATCCGCCGGTTCGTTCGCATCGATAGACACAGTAGAGGAACTAGCAGGAGACGATGAAGCCGGCGAGCCTTCTTCACTTAGTTTGGACAAACTCGGCTGGAAGATTCGACCAAACGGCTTGCTACGTGACCGACGTCTACAAGAATGGGTGGACGGAAAGGTCAACATGGACAAGGGAACCACATCGGTCAATCAAATATGACCACTAACGCACTTAAAATAACTAAGCATAACTGAAAACTAATACGTAGGCGAAACACATCCCAGCTTCGATCGAAAGGAATTCGGGTGAATCAAACATTTGAAATAGTTAAAAACCTGCGTTCGACCACAGCAATGTTTGGTAAGGTGTTCCACTATTAACGTCGTTTTTTAAACTTGGTTACAAAAAGTGGACCAATCTCCACACTCAAACATCTGAGCACTGAAAACGTCATCTCGTTTGGTGATGAAAGATTTGCAGCCCAAATGAGAAGCCCGGTGAGCATCAGACGTCAGCTTTGAGCTATTCAACACTGATATTACCTAGTGTTTGTAGACTATGGTCAACACGTGAGATGGAACGCAGACGAATTCTTGAAGAGGCCGGTCTTCCTAACATGATATCAACAGACAAGAAGTTTGTGAACATGATTCAGAAGGCTATGACAAGACCTGTAGTGACTACTCTGTCAACCTGTGATTATATGTAAATTGACTGCACAGAATCGGAAAATCAAAGTACCATCGGTGAAGTCCATGTACGAAATATATATATATATATACATATATCACGCGAAACCGACCTGTATCAAGGTGATGCGCACGGTGAGCGCCAGACAGCCAACATCGTCAACATCACACTGAAATTTATTTCTGATATCGTGCATGGAATACATCTTTGCAGCTTTAATTTTCCCGCTTTGTACAGGTAATTCCAGACATAGCTACCGAGTACTCGATGAAATCTAACCGATTCCCTGAACAATACAATGATGGATCACTTTACAAACGGAGTGCAGCCGTTAGGAAGGATTGTCTGATGAGCAAATGCAATTATAAATATAAAAAACAGGTAAACAAAGAATGTATGAGAAACATAACAATTATGAAGTAACTAGGTAATCTCAGAATGACCAGCAAAATATATGAGATTCGACACCAGCAACTTAGACAGGTGTTAACTTCGACCAAAGACAAGTGGGTGGAGTACAGTTTATGAGGGACAGTCGTCCCGTGATGGGGCAGTTACGACTTAAGCGATTGGACATTGCTTAGCATGTCATAGGAAATGGTCAATCAGGTGTTCGACCAAACCCGAATCCTAGACGGTAACCGAGGTGCACGCTTTGAATAGCTCGTTCACATGAAGCTAACACAGTTGACGGCAAGAGCAAAGAACGAGGCTAATCTCATAACACTGAAAACAGACGAGTACCATTATTTTGTTTGAACAAGCTGACTACAGGCAAATGATGCGCAAAATGAATGATGTAATTTGTAGGACCTCAGGTTGATATCATGCCAACGACTGCCACAAAGAGATCAGATCTTGACGTACTGCGAAGACTTACGCATCTCTTTAAACCATCAGGCCAACGTGAAGGGTGAGAAAACCAAACCGAGAGAGTCACTTACACCGAACGGAGTAACAGGTGAATGTATGACGAACCACAGTCTCCTAGTTGGAAGAAGGCTAGCCTCTTTTACCGAAAATGATAGTATCAATTCTAACGCACTGCCACCCTGTCCACTGCTTTGCGGTACACGCTTCCTTTCCTCTAGGTCCGGGTGACTGAAGAGCACTTCAACCCACATGAAACCACGATTATTCACAATACTACGAATTCCATAGAGCACCAATAATCTCGTATCATAAACTGCGTCACCTATACACAGTAGGGCGGATAAGTGAGAATATGCTACTGTCCTGTTCAACTTAACCTTACACCTTTTCTTTATACTGTGGTTCTTAAAACAGATACAATCGAAACTGCCCCCCTACTGCCTAGCCTGCAGTTCCAGTCATCCCTTGTTTGGACCAAGAATGAGAATTAATATAGCTGTTTTCAATGTCCACACTCTGAAAGGGACTAGTAAAGAGGCCGCTTTAGCACGGACGTTAGATCCAATGAAAGCCACCATTTACTGTATCTCAAAAACTGGAAGCCATGGCAATGTTCAGCGTATGCAACTAACTGTCTCTGCATTGCCTACTTTGTACTAGCTGTAAAACTCAGATGATCCCATGGTCACCGTTATCGGTCAGGCTGGAGTATGTATAGCCCTCAGCACAGCCACCGCAGCCGTACTGGTAAACTGGGTTCCCGTTGGCTCTAGACTCTATACGGCTTGCATGGTAAGTACTGTTGAGATCAGACTCAATCCTCAGAAATCTTTCTTTCTGTGTGTCTATGTCTCAGTTGAGTGCAGTGATAACATTGTCTTGGATGCTTTCCGTTCAGAGCTGGCTGCTAGCCTTGAGTCGACGCACGGGTCGTCTTGGTCGGAAATGAGAACGCTCATGTCGGCCGACTTGACAATGATGAGTCCCGTTTACGTAGCAGGTTCGGACTGGCACCTTATCGCTCAGGTAGTGATGGGTGGCCGTTGCAAATGTGCGCCGAGCACGTGGTGCTTTTAGTCGGCAATAGTTTTAAAAATCGCGCTCGTCGGTGTCCCACTTGGTTTTCACATTCTCCACAATCAGATTTAGTTGCAAACGGGCTACATAGCGGGTAGTTGTAGGTACTGTGCTTTCACTCATGCCTGTTGTTCCCGGTGAAGCGTATACTTGGAATTCAAATCATACGTTGGTTCGTTCTTACTTTCGCTGGACAAAGACCTAGCCGCTGTCAGCACCTAGCTATCAATAAATCGACCAAAAAGGAGTTAAAACAAATCTTTCAAGCTAGAATGCCAGCTCAGTGGATCTAGCCTCGAAGATCCGAAAAGTTGCAGGACGAAAACCTCAGACAACTGAGGCAGCAAGTGAAGTTCGTAAAAGGCTCAGACACGGACTGATCGACGATCATGAGGCTTCACTAACTGATAAAGTTAATGGAGTAAAGACTGCACTTGCTTTATGGGGTGCTAACACATTTCAAGCGTGTACGTACCAATGATCTCTGAAGTCTACCTGCCGGTTAGATTGCCAGCAAGACAAATAGCACACTCATCCCTAACAGATCTTCAACGTTAGACCTTTGAAAGGAACACATCAAGAGCCAATTTAATTAGCCTCCCGCTTCTGCGTGTTATCGATGTAGGTTTGCAATGGTCGACAGATTTAGAACTAATCAACAAAACCGAGGTCAGCTACTGCACTTCAAGTCACAAACCCAGTGGGTCTACTGATCCAAATAATCTAGTGCTGGTACTTTCCAACAAAGAGTGGGGAGAATGTGACAGGGGCCTAAATTCAGTTGTTTCAACTGGTAAAGACGGCCAGAGACAGTCCTCTATGCAGAGGTCAATCGAGGATAATTCCCGCTTTCAAGAGAGAATTCAAGGATTATTGCGAAAACCGTGAGAGAATTAGCCTGACCACAGTCATAACCAAGGTTCTAGTTTTTAGTATAATTTGTCGACTAAATGCAGCTTGGAAGACGAATCAAATTTTAGTCTTCATCAAAAGCTACAGCAAAGTTACACGCACCGCCGGCTAACACTATCCGTCTTTCCAGATTACAAAGGTGTGTACGAATCTGTGAAACCATCTACACTTTTGGAGTCGCTTAAGTGCATGGATATACGCCGAACAGGTATGTGAGTATATTATTGACTCATTACTATACTTCACCTCAGTTTAGGGTACCTGACAGTTCACTATCAAAGGAGGCGTGTCCAGGCCGTTTACTATCACAATTTTCGTTTAATCAAGTCATATACGAAATAATGGAGAACAATGTGCGGCACTTACAAGAGGCCGATATGGACCTGCTACCAGGTAGAAAACTGACTCATCTGGAAGGTTTGACAACAACGCATAGGAGGTTCGATAATACCTTGTGCTCTGTTGAGTGTTTCCAAAGACGCTATGCAGCCCCAAAGTGAAATGTGCTTTGCAAGACTTCTATGGATAAGCAGATATAAAACTTGGATGACAGTAAGGGGTTTGTAGACCAAAACGCATTCACAGTTGCATCGGTAGCACTGAAAGTATAGGGAAGGGAATGGACACTCTTGTATCACACGCAAGGACGGTATTCTCTAATTTGAGAAAATGCTGGCGACAACTCTTTCATGTTTAAAAGTCAGATATGTAAGAAGACTGAAAGATACGTGTTTCTTTGCGGCTATAGCACTTAGTCATTCCGGGTAGGAGACTTGAACCATTATTTGACCATGGATGTCTGCGTTCGATAGCTCCCACTGGGTGGTACCAAGTAAACACCAGTGAGGTTAAGAGGCGGGTATTTAGTAGTGAGTGTCAACAGAGTTCCTTTCGTCAATTTTTAAGTATGCACAGATTTAAACCAGTGGGTAACGTATTCAGGATGCTAACCGGTAGTGTGCCATACGATCACTTTTTACCAATGCCACGGGCGACTGGCGTAAGGTGTGAGGTGGACAGATGGTGACCCGGCGTAGATAAATGAAGTCATTCACTAAAAAGTTGGCCACTGTCAGTTGGGTTCATCTTCCAGAGCGAAGTCTTAGCAACTTACAATTAGGGGTTGGGGATTTTAGATAGAATGTTGGTCAATCAGGTTCACTGGCGTGAATGTCAACCTCGAGTTGACTGCGAAGCAACGGCAATTAATGACGTGTTTTGCTGACGACCATAGCATTTTTTACCGCCTCAGTGTTTGTTAGCAGGGTGTAGAAAGCCTAATCTGGAATGCTTGAATAAAAAAATAGTTATTTTCAGTTATCAGGTCTCCTGCAATTCTTTTGTTTCCTTGGTCTGTTTGGCTAGCTGCTGCTGTTGCTGCTGCTACTAATGATAATGATCATGATGATCGTGACGATGATGATGATGAGGTGAGGAGGTATCAGACTCGGTTCTCTCGTGAAAGTGAAACCGGAATACTCGTGGTGAGTATATACATTGCTGGTGTGCTCTAACAAAAGCTAAACTCGAATACAGTTACTCTTTTCAGAAGGGGCAAGCTGAAAAGTTTAGGGGAATGCGACAGCCATGATTATGTTAGGGCGCAACCACCATTAACAGTCTACCGTAGACCCCAGAAACCTGTGTGTGTGTGTGTGTGTGTGTGTGTGCATACTGAGCATGCACTGATGGGGATGAAAAAAATAAACTCATTGGACGATGCGAATGGCCTTACGTAGATAGGTTTCACGTGGACCAGCTAACACACAGTATGTAGTATACACCTACATTTAATCCACGATAGACTAGGTCCATGTCATTGGTAAATAGTCTAGAAAGTCTAGAAGGTCCCAGTAACTAGTGTTCGGTTGTCTTGAATTTAACCTATACGGAAAACATCAGCAAACGCTCTTCAGCACTAAACAGCAACCAGCCGAGCCGAGTGATAGGATCACAGTACACAAAACACTAAGGATAAACGTGATAGAGCTATTCGAAAAGTGTTACGTAATTTGCGAATACATAGTGTCGGATAAGTTTCAACTACGTTAACAACTGTGGGGGAAGGAAGAAAGCAATAACCATGAAAAAATAATAAACCCGTAGTCCAGTTGAGCATGCCACTTTCAACCAAAACAAAACCTGCACTGACACAAAGAAAAAAGTGGATTTTAATCAACTATAACGGTCAGCTGTGGTACTCAGCCACTCACCTGCGAAACTTCATCGGCTTCCGTTTAAGAGAATCATCCTCGAAGTCCGCTAATCTTAATCTGTCTGAGGAGGAACTGCAAACGATAAAACTCGGTCCACTTGCCAAACCAGGGTGGCCGCCACGCGACTCTGTGTCTGGCCTGTCCAAACTGTCACTGATCGGATCGGCTGGGCGCAACAGTGACCAAGAGTCTACCTCAAATTCACGGCTTTTCAACGCTTGTCCGAGAACACATGCTCGGTCAGCCAACGATGGACTAGCTGGATCTAGTTGGTTTGGATTGGAGCAAGCCACGCGAAATGTAAGGCCAAGATCATCGGCGCTGACCTTGGTTGAAGTGAGTGTGGGAATGTCAACTTGCAGGCCACCACCAAAAAGTACGGTATCAATGGATTGACTCACCGCACTCGGCTTGTCAACTTCAGTCTCTCTAGTGAGGGGCGCCACATCAGCGGCTCTGGTAGTCAATTCGGTTTGAACACCTGAATCTTCAGCGTTATCGGCGTCGTTATCATTGTTACGGCATGTAACAACAGGAACTGTCTTTGCGGTGGCACCAGCAACCCTTACGGCCGAAGCCCGTTCGCGCACGCGCCTCAGAGTACGTTGTTCTGGAGCTTTCGGTGACTGATGCATATGACGGTAAACCAGATGACGATGACCTTATTAGCAAAGGGATCAGGAAGAATAAGGATACCAGTTCTGTTGGCCAGAAAGAAAGGCGTATCAAAATTTTAGGAGAGCATGACAATACTAAACTAGAAGCAAACAGATCAAAAGACAAAAGGATGTATAAGCAAACTTACATAAACGTTCAGTTTGGGAAGAGCACACTGATACCATTGGTGGACTTGTAACTGGATTCAAAGAGTACGTCGGCAGACACGGAGGAACAAGCGCAAATATATCGCTACATAATTGATAAAACTAGGATGAACGTCCTTTCTTTTAGAAAGTTTTCAATGGAAAAAATGACTGGCCGCGCAGTGACCATACTCAGCAATCGACAGTTACCAACTATAATCAACAATGGGATCATGGTTGATTGGACATCCTGTGCTCTCCGCTTTCCCCTAGCGCTTTCATTAAGCACCGATCCCGGTACGCATCAGGCAGTTTGGCGTAAGGTTGAACCAAAAGTCAGTCAGATGACAAACGCTTAGTCTTCAAGGGGAAATCGTTCACAACCATGATTGTGGAGAGTAGACTGAGTCATCATTTCAACAATCTGCAGCATAATTGTACACAGCGTCTAGGGGGAACCGAACATTAAGCTACCACCATGTGTCCAACAGATCAAGAAGTAAACGAAACATTGCATTCCAAAAGGGCTTAAAATCATTTAGGGACTATAGTAAAGTAATGGGCATCGTAATAATGATGCAAGAGACTTGTAACATGGAAGAGAAATCTAACAGCAAAAATGAGATGATCTGCTCTGAAGAACCGCCGTCAGCGGCGATCCCGTATTAGAGTGAGAACTGACCTTTACACGATCCATATCGTCAGTGATGTTATGCTCACTATCCCAGTGTAATTAACGACTGAGTTAAGGAATACAACAATCTGGTTCTCCTAGTTGTTGAGCCCCATTCCAAGAAGTCTCATTAGAATGAAGAAATACAAGTGGTGCCAAAGCTTCGATTTTTCTATTACTTAGCTCCGCTCAGCGAGTAGAGTGTTGGTCTCAGTGAGATTACAAAAACTCGTTTTGCTCCGGTGCCCGCTATAACAAACTAGAATACAGCGTCAGAGTGCCAACCAGAATGGTCACTCCGCTGACATGCCAGTTTGTTCGAGTGGCCAACACTGATTAGCTGCGGCCTTCCGGGAATCATGGGTTGATTTCATCTCAATCGGTTTATCCGCTTCAATTTCTTTACACCTTTCTTTCTTCCGTAACATAGTCCACTCTTGGGTCTTGATAACACATTCTCGTTTTTGTAGAAGTTTCCTGTATCCAACGTCACTCATTTCTCAAAATGCACTCGATTCCTCCTTCTCACTTAATCTGCTGTCTTCACTTCAAAGGATCCATAACCAAAGTCCTCAACAACGCTCCTCCTGACCACTGTCGTAGGTTTCCTAGAACGCAATGCACCCATATCTTACAGCCTCTCTGAAAAACCGGTAGGCCACGGATTCCTTTGCCGTTACATCTGTTTTGATTTAACACTGATTGTCTTCATTCATCATGTACTTTAGAATCGTTCGGCGATTGCAGTTTTGGAGCTGGTCCTACTACAAACGGATGCGCGTGAAGTGGACTGTTTCTGTTAACCTATTCCGTTTCTTCATCAGTTTCATCATAACAGCCATGAGCCTGACCAAAAGGTAATTTGGCAGGGCCGCCACTCACCTCAACAGTGACATGGAATATCTTAGAAGAAAACGTTACTAAGAAGGTTGAAAATTATTAAAAGAAGACTAAGCGGAAGAACTAGAAATGGTATGAATACAGGTACACCATTGACTGCGACACATCACCATCTCGGATAGCATCCCTAACCAGCGGTTTGAGTGATCATGAGGACCCCAGCCAGGCAGGCGACACCTACCAACTTTGCTCAATGGAGTAGTCAAGGTCTTCATATTTCGTGACCATGTTGTTGGTTGACCACCAAGCGGTTTTACCCAACTGTTACAGCCTCAGCATATAATGCCCGGTATGGTAAACGATCAGATGACATACGGAGTGCGTGACCCAACCATCGCAAGCTGAGCACCGTGATTAGTTCACCAATTGATCGCGCATCCCGAGCGTTCGGGAATACGCACCAGCGAACTGTCATATTGCTCGCGCGATCAGTCCACTTAATATGGGCCAATTGGCGGAGACAACGATGGTCAAACACAGCAAGCCTGTTG
>LUCH01008959.1:0-16497 GCA_013368495.1 Paragonimus heterotremus | reverse complement strand
ATCCACTGAAGTTCATCAGGCACATTTAGACGAAGTTCTCGGCCGAATAAGAGCATACGGTTTTAGTCTTCGCATCGAAAACTGTTCACTTTTTATGCATTGCATTGCCTATCTTGGATCAATCGTTGACGGAATCGGTTGTCGCCCGGATCCGTCGAAAATAGAGGCTATTGAACACCTACCGGCCCCGACAAATAAAGTTAAATAGCAGTCATCTCTAGATCTTGTCATCTACCACAATAATTTTGTACCAAATATGCATGTTTTACGAGCACCTTTGAATAAACTTTTGGAACACAATGCTAAATGGGTATGGTCTGAGACTTGTCAATCAGCTTTTGAGCGCATCAAGAGTGTGTTGTTGTCGGACTTTGCGTTAACAGATTGTGATCCGAGATTGCCAATTGTTGTGACAGCTGATGCCTCTGATTATGGTATCGGAGCGGTTTTGTTGCATCGTTTTCCTTCTGGTAGTCAAATGGCAGTTAGTCACGTTTCATGCACGTTGACTCCAGCAGAAAGAAACTACAGTCAAGTTGAAAAAGAAGGATTGGTTATTATTTTTGCGGTCAAAAAGTTTCATAAAATATTGCATGGTCGAAAATTTACATCGTGCACGGATCACAAACCATTGCTGTCTATTTTTGGCACTAAGAAAGGCATTCCAGTACACATACCAAACCGTTTGAAACGGTTGGCAACAATTTTGATCGGATACGACTTTACGATCCAGTATATCAGAACAACCAGTTTTGGACATGGACGCGTTATCTAGACTCATCGCTGACAGACTGCGCGCTAAGACATCTGAAGATACCGTTATTTCCTCCTTGGAGGTGGATGCAGAAGTTAAATTCACGTTCACAAATTCCGTTCGCCACCTCCCCGTTACCTTCCGTGAAATACAGAAACATACTCACACAGACCCTTGTCTTCAGTGCATTTTATTTTTCTCACGAAATGTTTGGCCACAGGTCATTTGGAAATTCAGACCATAAGCTATTTTACCGTCGGAAGCATGCTTTAACACAAGTTGATGGTTGTTTAATGTTTAGAGACAGATTAGTGGTACTACGCACGCTTCGAAACAGAGTTCTAAATCAGCTACACCAAAGCCACCCTGGAATCGTCCGAATGAAGTCTATCGCGCGTTGTTACGCTTATTGGCCTAATATAGACCAAGATATTGAACAGCTAGTACGACGGTGTGATAACTGTGCCAAAACTGCTAAGGCTCCTGTCAAAGTAGACATCCATTCATGGCCGATCTCTTTTGCTCCTGGCGCACGTATACATGTTGACTATGCAGGGCCCATCAACAATCAGTATTATTTCATTATTGTTGACTCCTTTTCCAAATGGCCAGAAATTTTCATGTTAAAGAATCAAACGACAGATTCCACAATAAAGTGTCTCAATCACTATTTCACACAGTTTGGGGTTGCTGAAACGATTGTTAGTGACAACGGGTCCAGTTTACATCACCGAATTCTCTAAGTTTTGTTGTTCATTGGGCGTGCAACACATGCGAAGCCCCATTTATCACCCTCAATCAGATGGACACGCTGAACGCTTTGTTGACACGTTCAAAAGGAGTTTGATAAAATTACAAGTTGAAGGGCGTGTACCAGAAATCTTGGACACATTTCTGCGAACATCTCGATTAACGTCAAATCAAGCACTGTCTAACAACCAGTCACCAGCAGAAGCGTTCCTTGGACGGAAGATGCGTACTCCTTTAAATGCCATACTCCCACCAACCGTTTCTAACCAACCTAACTACGAAATGGAGAGTCAATTTAACCGGCACCATGGAACTCGTATGCGCGTATTTTCCCCTGGTGACCTGGTGTATATTCGTGACTACAGGCAGCGAACTAATCCTTGGATCTCAGGAACCGTGAGAACGAGAATCGGTCATGTACTGTACGCAGTGGACAGTCAGGCAGGCACAACCAGAAGACATGTCAATCACATAACACGCAGATACACGACAGATGACAACTACGCGAACAACCATTGTGAACTGCCGCTAGATATACTACTTGATACATCTTCTCTACCAAAAGCGAGAATGCCAGAACCTGAACAACCTGATGTACCGCCACCGGAGAGAGGTCCAGAAAGAAGACATTCAAGACGCACACTTCCCCCAATCCAGAGATTTCAGATAAATCCCAATTAGTGATCGTACTTGTGACATTTTCCTTTTCTTTAACACGAAGAGGTGTACGGTCCAACCACGATACGTTCATGCATGTGCATTCACACACACATACACACGATCGCTCACTCACATAAACCGTCCCGTTTCACACCTGCCGGTTGCAAAAGTCACGTGCAAAGGTCAAGTTCGCTGTAAACTCTATTCATTGTTACGTGTAATTCACTTTCATGCTGGCTCAGTCCGGATACACAAGGTTCCTCCTAAATCCTTTGAGTTCTCACTACAGTGCGTACTGCAGTTATAACAATATTCATCATACATTCCACGAACAATGCTAAACAAAGATAATGGTGGAAGACCGCAGATATCCATGTTTCTGAAAATAGGAGCAAGTAGGTTCCAAACGACGGCAGTCGTGGGTTGATGTGGACAAGGAAAAGTGGAAGAAATCGTCTCTCAGATGACGTTGAAATATGAGTATGCTGATGACACACTGTTCCCAAGATTTGCCGAGTCCTGATTTGTAGATCTCATTCACTCATGCCTCCTTGTGTGGAAAATTGGGAAAAGTTGAGTTTAAGATAATTATTTGAAAATAGGCTTTGGATTCTCTCCATTCCTCCACATGTCACGATTTCACACGTGTGACAAATGAGGGATTCCACTTCAACAACATTTCCAATCACCTCCAACATTTCCTCGTCACGCTCTGATGATTGCATAAACTTCCCTATGCGATTCACAATGAAAAACAGTATAGTTGTCTCATTCTCCTCAAAATGTGCATGTCCGAATTATTTCTCAGATCCTATAATCAAACACAACGTGTTATCCCGTGCACCAAAATCTCCGTTCACATTTCAACCACAAATTCGAAACAAATCAACATAATTATAAACATTATCAGCTTACCATTACTTGCGGAGCCTGGACATCTTGAGCACCAGTTCTGAAATCCCAAAGCAAAAGATACCGTTGCACAAACTTATGGTGTCAGCTGCCTTTCCTTTACATAACCCAATATCGGTTTGCCAACCTTGTTTCTCATACGGTTGACGTCATCTGTGACTGTTTAGCCTTTGATAATGACCGAAGCTAAATGACGCTCGCGCTTGCAACCTTCACCCTATTCGGCTTACCCTTCATCATTCACAGTTCCACTCACCCACCATGTTTCATGTGTAATCCCAACTGATTCAGACAAGTAGGTTTGTGATTCAGTCTTTATGTCCAGCAATCTAATCTCGGTAGGAAATTGAGTTGCTAACAAGACAGGGAAACCCTTTTCTCCCGGATAATCAATTGACAGTGAGTGCGATGACATGTTCTATACTCAGAATGGAGATACGTAAAATGTGATAAAACACGCATTTCGATATACAAATGCACATAAATGCATCCCAGAGATGGTACGAATAAAAATCATGTTTCAGCTTGGCCACGTAAAGAATAGGCAAACCCTTAATCATACATTATACCAACAAAGTTCAAGGAAATAATGGGTAGAAAATCGCAGATACCCAGTTTTCTAAAGAGAGAGATGTGAATCAGCTGCCAAGCAACCGTAATATTGGTCAGTGCAATCATCAACAATTAGAGAATGTATATGTTGATATGATCTACCTGAACCTAACTTACTCGTCGTCTCTACACCGACAGTTAATTATGAGTACGCTGGAGACCTATTAAGCCAGGGCAGCCAGCACATTCGCGGTCGCACACATCGCAAATCCATACAGTCATTTTACCACGACCTATGGCACCGATGGTTCCATTGCGTAGGGCGCGTCTTCGTTCCCGGTCGCGTAATAATTGTCTGTTGAGCTCGCGGACGCCTGTCCATATGTTATTCCTCTACACCGTGCTTTTTCAACGCTAACTCTTCCCAGCATTTGCGCACCATCTTGTTGGCCATATACACACACAAATTCACCAAATTGTTATAGTTAAGAACAAAACAAATAAAATTACTTAAAGTGCTCTCACGGAGACAAAAACAATTACACAACCATTTCCATTAAAGAAGTTTGCCTTCATGGCACACTTCAATTAGTTCTGTACAAACCCCGACGGCGACGTCTGCTGTTCCAGTAGGCCGGGCTGAAATTGAGTGGAGATATACACACAACATTGTGATTCATCTCAGTTGGTCTGAGTGTAGTGAAAGCCAACATTTTCATTATGGCTTTCTGATTGTATTCACCCCAAACACCAACAACATTGGAAACTACTACTATAACAACAATACGAGTTGGCTACTCATTTATATCTGTACTCATCGGTCGCTGCTGTCGATGCGACCGATATTTTCGGTACTCGTCTTTCACACTAGTCGTATTTCTTACCGCGTTATGTTTATAGACTGAGTTAGTTTGTTCACAATTTTATTTACTGTTTCAAATAAAAGTCCGGACTTACTTTGATTTTTCCCTGAAAAACACTTTTATGTTTTATTGCTGACGTATTTTTATAAAAATTATTTCTGAATCCACTTGCGAATTACGTCACATTGCAATTGGAACCATTCAACCACGTTTTCAGTTGGATGATAATTGTACAATGCCACCGTTTTCTCTTGTTCTACTCAATGTGTCACACGTATAAATGTTGGTATTAATGTTAACTTGTTCAAACCTAATCTCGTCAAGACACACCATTTGGCCTCGTATATGTTCACAACTTTTGTAACTGCATTTGACCATACAGCTCGTGATTCAGATTTACAACTACCTACTGCGGTAATCAACCTTGATTTTTTCCGGTTGTTTTAGTAGATCTGTATCTTTGTACTTGTATAAATGCGCTAAATCAAGCATCGATTAACCCTATCTATGGGGAATTTCTAAATAGATGAATAGCCAATGTCAAAAATGTCATTATATTGCTTCACTTAGATAAGGTAAACTCCCGGTAATTAAGTCAAGCATGTCTTTTGTTCTTGCATTTGTGACTTACATGGTTACTCCAGTTCGCCGATCAAAAAACAAGTTGTAAATCCCCTTCAACATTTTGGTATTCTCCATAACACCCTAAACTCTCCTAACCAATGAAGCACGTATACTACCCTGATGTTTAACGCAGATGAATGCGACGTCCCAACATCCCATGTAGGCTCATTATTATCTTAGATACATTGAACTAACAGTCTGTGTATACGAATGGAAACTGTGACACATGGTGACTGACAAGTTAGATCAGCCTACAACTAACATGCCGACTGTCAGAAAGTTCAAACCACATCCATTCTTTCAGTAAGAATCACAGTTTCATTTCTTCCTGAAGCAATTTTTACAGCCTTCACCTGCATGGGAACAAACATGGAGACTTACAACATAAATACGTATGACGGTTATTACATTCTCGTATGGAAACGGGCAACTACGAGCGCCTTAGTTTTCAAGAGGAACTCAAATAAACACAGGCAAAAACAAGTCTACTATTAACACGTTGCATGAATCTGTGATATAGTTTAGCAGAAGCTGGCATAATTCCTCAGACTTCTGGCCAAAAGCTAGCAGACCAATTTGCATTAAACAAAAACAAGCTGTCAAAACTGAGTGCAAACATTCATGCGGATGAGGAAGCAGAAATCCTTAGTTAACCTCGATCCACGATGGGGTAAACTGTCTAACACTGTGGCCTGCGTTAACTCGGTTCAGTGAGTTTTCACTCTTCCTCGTCAGCACACCTACGTGGTTGCAAACCCACCACCCCTCAAACGTTAGTTCAGTATTCAAACTGGGACAATTAATTTGGCTAGATCTCTACTAATCAAAACACTAGAACGGAGTTTTGATTTTCTTACACCTCATCAGGGGGGCACATAATCGTCAGGGCTACGTGGGAAAAATAGCCACCTCGATGCTACGCACCAGAAAGTCATCATATGTGCACACTCATTATGTATCTACCTGGTATCTCTGACCGTTCACCTACATATCTTTCCTATTTATATGAGCTTGCTTCTTATCTGCATATAAACGTGTTTTTTGGTATAATGCGCAATAACCCTTGTCTTTTCATAAAACCATCATTCTTTACGTCCGACTATCACTTCGTGATGTTTAGTTAACGTCGAGAACATTTTCTATGTTGATTATTACAGTGGAACAGACGCATCTGCAGTTACTTCTTCTCCGTCCCACATGAACCTAGGAACTTATAAATACATGAACATAGATAAATCAGCTATCCTTTATGGCACAATTCGATATCTGATCTACTGTTTTCACCATTTCAACTTCTGATTTATCACTCAACATGCTGTAGTTTTGTCTAACCATATCTTATTCACCACTTCCTTTACATTCACTCGTTTAAAACTGTAACAACTTTATCTATCTGCCAAAATTGCGATAAAATCAACCAATTGACTGCATTATGCATTCATTTCTTTTCATATCATTTCAACACATTTCCACATTCAGAAATTCCTCGTAATTTTTGTTGGTTCCTGATAAATTGTCATGGAAACAGCTGTCACCGAGAACTGTGTTAATGTTTAGTAAAACCTGTGTAATGTAGTCCACATTGGATTTCATTAGTTGCTCTCGATTACACAAAATGTAGAATAAAACCAATTATAGAAATTCATAATCTTAGTGACTAGGTCTCCTGTAAATCAGCCACTACACTCCTCAATTCAATAATAACACATGTTTTTTGTTGGGAAAGTTACGACTGTAGAGAGTGTTTGTGGCGCCCATAAATTTTGGTCGATAATATGTTACACACTTTTGATTGCCTTTCGGATCATGCTGAAGTAAATAAGAGCTGGTGAAAAATCACATATTTGTTCAATTAGTATAGAACTTACCAATGATGATAACCGGTGGTAATATCTCATCAACTTGGAAAGGTTGACAACATCACTGTAAATTGTAATTACGAAATGAATGTCCATGAAAGCTAACAACGTGTAACTTGATCTATATTCTCATCAAACACAGTAGTACGATCGGACAGATTACAGTCGATCCGAAATTTGTCTAAAGGACTTGCGAGTGAAATATGCATTTCCGATCAAAAATCCTAATACTAGCAATAATCGCATACTTGCTTCTGTGTCACAAACTGAAATTACTCACGGTCACAATATTAGCACTACGATGAAACCGTATAACAGGTTCGTTCAATTATTCTACGGGAAAAAACTGACTGTCAGTTTTTATGATGCATGTTGACATCGACCGTCTTTGTGTTCAGACTGATTTGAAAACACCGTCCACCCCAAATATTCTGCTACTCATGCGTAACGATAGAACAATGTTAGCATTTTCGAAACAGGTACGGCTCACTGGTTCAAGGTGTTGTGACCGCAGAAGACGCTTGGTCACCGAATTTGTTTATTGCGCAAATTCCACGTATAGGTCATTTCAAAAATCAAACCACAAACGCGTACACTCATTCGCACATCAGACATGCATTCACGTACATCGGGTGATAGTAAGTTGTCATTCGCTTTGGTGGAACTTCTGCCATATTGTGTACACACTATTCCGATACTCTCTTCTTGTCCATCGTCTCCCTGGCGTTCGGATCTTGCCCTTTTGCTTCTGCATGTCACCCGTAGGCAATATGCTACTTGTGAATAGTATACTACTCACAACGAAACTGCCTGCCATACAACGCGAGGCATTTTAAATACTGCAATCCTACATAAGTTGGCGATTTTGTGGACCCACGTTGAAAATAATAATTTTGAATCAGTATACAAAACATAATTGATGTTTCGATTCAGTTCTGAATTACACACTTCATTTGCAAAATAATGTTTCATAGAGAAGTGTTGTTGAACAGAATTCGTGCAGTCGAATAATCTGACTGTGAATAGGGAGTGGACATTTTGCATATCAAAAACTTACTCCTTCTTATCTGATAATGATTTCAATCGAAATAGAAGTAACAATGCGCTGTCATCTGCATGAGCCTCCGAAGAAGAAATTTCATATATTTTGCGTGATTTCTGCCATAATATGCGTTAAATATGTCCGCTTATATTCGATAAAGTTGACACACAACTTCAGTCAGTCTGCGGGCTTAGTTTGCAACAGAGATGAAGTTGATCGGGTTTTTCGCTTTTAATAACAGGTTTATAATGGTTCATCTGATAGTATACAAGCTCTTCGATTTTCATGGATATACAATGAAAATAAGCGCCTTTTTTGTTCAGATAGTCAGAAACACGCAACACGTCTTACTGGTACTTAGTGAGTGAGGATATAAGTCTAAAACTCTTTTGCATTATTAATAAACAGGAACAATAAAAAATAACTGCGAGGCTCAAAGTCACGAGCATGCATGGAGAAGTACTGATAATTTTTCCGAACTTCGAACTTACTGATGAGTAGTGAGCACGTTTGTTTTTTATTTAAGTCGAGCGTCGCCCAAAGTTGGTCGCAGCTGTTGCATTCCGATAGATTTACCGGTTGGCCACTTTCGAAAAGAGGCAAGATACCTGATTTTCGCTTTTGTTAGAACTCGTCATTGCCATGACCTACACTAGAACTCCGGCCACGCTTTTGTGAGGTAACCATGTCGACCACTACTCCAGTGACCTCACATTGGTCGCGACTAAATCGTCATATGTAGACGATCAGCCACGTTTGTTTGTGAATGGTGATCAGATTACCCGATCACTTCGAGAGAAGACTCGCCGTCTAGGACTTCTCTCCAAGTTGAAATCACAGAAATCATTACCTTGTTGTGCGATATTTTGGCTACGAATTAGTATTAGGAGATTTTGATTCTTCTGTGAACTGAACGTCACTCACAGCTCTAACAAAAGCGAACCTTAGTTCAATGCTTCCTCCGAAAGGTGCCAATTGACCACTCTCTGGGGAAGGTTTGATAATATTTAGGAACTTTGAGTTTATTAGTGAAGGTTTGTAAATCTATCAAGCTTGGTGAAGTGCATTCACTGTACAAAAAGCAACTGAAGTTTAGTTTACCAACCGTGATTCATCTGGTTACAACGTAAGTGAGGCACAGCTTTTCTTGTTAAGTTCACGCACAATATTTATAATATTGACATTCCTGTCTGGAATGTGATAACACAAAGAACAGCACCGCCCTACAAACTGTAACGAACTGCAAGTGGCGGTCTCTCGTTACAGTCCCTATCCGGAGACTAGTGTTCATTTTCAATCTTCTGGTGGAGATAAGCAAAAACGGTGCCACAACCCAAATCGCTAATTTTCCCCCCTCAAGTTCAACTCTGTAGTGAACCATACAAATAAACTTGTTCACGCTTTATTTGTCATGTGGCACATCAGTAAATCAAGTAGACTGTAACGTATTCAAAGCAGCAGTTTTCATGTGCATCTTGATGTACTTCCGAAACACAAGGAATCAAGTGTACATGACATCCGGATTTAAGCAACCCGGTAAACGGTTTCAGTTGCATTAACCATTGTGTGTGTAGCAGTGATCAGAACCGAACCTCGAGAATAGTTTACTAGGCGAACAAAATGAAATGTTGACATCGCCCTCTGACACCAGTATGAAGCGCTGATCTCAACAATCAAACTTATGATACTGCTTCCATCAACGTAAGCACACACAATACTCAGTATCCATTTGAAACAGTTCACTATTTGAAATAGTTCACTATTTTAGTGAAGTTGAATTGAACGGACAGAAGATATGATATGCACTACTGACGAGCTCTAATGAGAGCGAAACTCGAGTCTAGTGCTTCTTTTCGAAAGGGGCCGACCGGATAGTCTATGCGAATGCGACAGCTGCGATCAATTGTGAGTGATGTTCAAATTGAAAAAAGATATGAATGCCGAGATGCTTTCTGTTTCATCCATTAATTCACGATTTTCCTTGTGTAAATAACTGTTTACGTGTACATAATCAGTAACATGTTCGTAGTTGACGTACTATTTGCGGTATATGTGTTATGTTGTTTCTACAACCTGAACACCACAAACATGTGATCGTGGCTTTGACATTCTGATAAAACTTCCGACTATCCCACTTCGAAAGGAAGCAGTGGACCCTAGTTTCGCTTCCAGTAATGTTCAACAATAACGCTTATCTGTGTACGGATCGGAATGTTTATTCCAACTATCGTGCTATGTCCGTAGGGGCTCTCTGTTCGATTTGTATCTTTACGTTGCTCTGTTCAAGTCTAGTAAATATTTGTAGTGATAACATTGAGGAAATTTTCTACAGTAAATTAATATGTGTATTCTGCCCGATATCTTCTCATTGTTCGTAGCTCATGATCTCATTATTACAGTGTTACCGTAGTTTTTGTATTCCACTATCAAACGTGATCTCTACTATGCCATTCTTTGAATTGACAACAAATAAAATATTCCAGTGTGACAATAAGAGTTGAGTTCAAACTCGCCAACTAATCTCTGAAACATGCAACGAAATAAGAACAATTAGATTTCTCGTAACACTGTTCACTACTGCTTGCAGATTCATCGAACAGTACACTGATTTTCTTGTCAAGTTTAGATAACTCAAAACATTTCAGCTTACCGTTTGCAGTGCTTCCTGTTTTACCATCAGGTGTAGCTGAAAGAGTGAAATTTGAGTGATAGGTTCAGCTGAACTATCAGATAATGAGCAATAAAATTAGAAGATGTGAACTATAAGACATAGCATTAATTGATTATGGTGTTGTAGTTCATCATCACAATCTTCAAACATAAAACGTTGTTCATGCAGATATACAAGACTGAAGGAACAGAGTTGGTTGGCGGCATTCGATACGGATTAACTTGTCACAATGACGGAAGCTGAAGCACGCTTGCGTCTAACCATACAAGTGTATGGCATACACGTTTACCAACTCAAAGGACTTAGGCTAATCAAATGCCTAACACCTTGACTACACCGCCATAATAACAGAAGAATTATCAAACATTTTCCCATAACCCACACTGATGACAACACACCTGATCCTTCTGTCCCTCAAATGTTGCAGTCTTTTCGAAAAGGTACTCCACAGAAAATCTCAAACATCCCTTTGCAACATATTTCAGTTTTCTATTAACAGAGTTCATTTTCAGTAAGTCGATCGGATAAGAGGCACCAGAGACCAGGCGTAGAAAATGCAGCTTAATTTACTGTAACTATGGTCCAGTTTGACGATCTGTGAAACCTAAAATTATAGGGTCGCAAGCAAACATGCAAAGGTGGGATATCCTCCACGAACTTCCTCCAGTGTGTCTCCTATACTGCCCCCTACGGTCTTGGCATCTGGTTTATAGTAAGCCGAACTAAAGCTGACACAAAAATCAATGTTAATTCGTGACTTTTTGATGCGTTTTCTACTTCTGATGCATAACTCTCATCTTGTTCATCCCCTACTATGATGATTCCCTCACAGTGAATGGTATCCCAGTTTTGTGTTTGTTCTACCAACCCGAAAGCTCCGGTAGTTTTTAACTAATATGTTCACTAGTCTCACTATGACCGTCTACCCTATTAGTAACAACAGTCTATTGATACTATGGTTGTATTTTGTTTGATTCAGTTAACTAAGCATCAACCTCGTTGCGTGCTGCACACTTCGCACACTGCAAACGGAACAGTTTTGAAAAAATGACAGGATTACTAGACGGTGATTGTAAACACACAACTTTAACATCCGAATGGTTAACTCAATGAATTTTTCTCATCGCAAAGTGAATGTGCAAATACACAAATCAGCTCAACTGTCCGTTCACTTAATCGTCATTTTCTGTATTTTATATAGTAATACGCCAAACAATTTTCAGACGCGCCTTGTCAGTTGATTCTGAAATTCGTGAGCATGAACAGCTACAGTTAATGTGTATTGTGATTTATTAAAATACAGAACATCATATTGCGGATTTCGTGTAAGAGTCACGTCAACCGTGTTAACACGACCGTAGTCGCCCTTTCTTTATTGCTCACACGTCCAGAGTGGATATTCTCAAACAAACACGGACTGTGCCGTTATGGCACTGGTTCTATCCGTTTACCCAAGTTAACCTTTGCACTGTTCTGGCCCCCTTCGTTGTTTGATAGGCTTATGTGATCGCTTTTGCTGCTGGCTTTACCTAAGTTTTAAGTGTAGCTGAGGCATCCGCACTTGGCAATTTATTTGCAGACCAAATCCGTCTACCAGATTACCGGTAGCTTTTAAAGGTTCTCTGACTGACTGATTCGCATAACGAGACGACAAATATTTGCGTATACTGTACCCGGAAATTGTTTACAAGTCTACCGAACCACAAACCCCCGTGAATGTTCAGCTTCTTCCGGTCATTTCAAGAGGATGAAATTCATATGCCACAAACAACTAGCCGTCTGTAGTCGTTCATGGATGAACAGATGCATGCTACTGACTTGTCTGGATAGAAAGTGCAACTGTTAAGAACTTACGGTCGAGCAAATAAAAACGGGCGTCTGAAATGTATTACGATAAACAACGGGTCAAAAATGTTCACCTTAGAATAATTTCGCACTCATGAAACAAATGATTACTATTATCTATCGAGACATTAAAAACCTCGAACACAAGCACTTTCGGCGAAGATCTTATAACTCATTATTGAAGTTCCAAAACCAAAGACTATTCGGTATACCTTCAGGCTAATAACCCGACTCTACGGTGACCACCTAAATTCAGTTGCGTCATGTCAACCGACCGGCCAGATTTTGGTAATTATGCCCTGACAGGGGAGCGCCGATCATGTCTAGGTCCTTTTCACTTTGACAAGCAATCTGGACAAAGATATCCATACGGTCCAGACGATGAGTCTCAGAAAAAGCAAGGGTATTCAAGTAGACCATGCAAGTCATACAGTAATTTTCAGATCTGATTAAACAATAAAGGCAACTGATAAGAAATACCACCTGCTTGCCAATATGACGATAGCCAATCATCCTGTTTTTGAAGAGATGCTGCAACAGTTATGGGGGTTTTCTGTTTCTGTGTATTTACTGCTATAACGCTTTTGAAACAAAAATTACCATCCCATCAAGATGTTCAGAATGATTTCGTGTTTGATTACGAACATCAGTGGAGGCATTCCATACAATTTGATCGCAGTTGGAGTTAGATTATTTTCGAGGTGGAATTCGCATTTACACTCAGTTTGTGCAGTAATGTGTGCAGTAATGAGACAAATTAACCGTCAAAGAGTTCACGCAACACAATGTTTAATGTAAACCTTGCGCAAATTGAGTGAGTCGGCTGAATAAAAGAGGTGAATTCGTAATAATGAACAGAATCCCGACATGGAAAAGATGTTGAATTTCACTTTTTCTGTGCTGAATAAGCGCACTTGACGCATTTCACTAAACAACGTTGTTGGCGACTTACACCACTAGCGTGTCCGCCACACCTAAGTCTCATCGCTGATTATAAGAGAGGAGAATGACCATCCCTAATTGATCTCAGTTACCTCAGAGATGTTCAACACGTAACTTAGAAAGTTACCAATCCGTCAGAACCAATAATGCACCAAGAAGTGTAAACCAACTCATCTGTTACAACGAACGCTGTTAATTTTCCTGGCGATTTTTACCTACACTCGAAGAGACGGAAAGTTTCTGAGCCATATGAGACTGTGACATCATAGCATAGCTCTTCGATTCTGCAGTATGTGGTAAGCAAAAGAAGATATCTTTCAAAGTTTAACAGCACAGAAAAGTGTAATGTGTGCTCTAGAAAGAAGACAGTAATAAACAAGTGAATGTCACACAGGCAAATAATAATTACGGTCAGTCGTAACTGAAATCACCAGTAAGTCTGACTCACAAACCAAATTTCTCGAAATCTGACAACTTCAAAATGGTAAGTGCTGCCTTAGGACGAAACACTGATTGGGAGTTGATATTTCTGTTACTTTTATGATAATATGTGTCGCAGGTTCTCCAGTTTATTATCCGTTGTTTTCTACGTACTAATATGCGCTCAGACGACACTGTTGATCATCGTATTGTGGAACAACCTGACGCTAAGATCTTCAACACTGTTAGGCATACGCAGGTTCAGATGAGGTTTCAGTATGTGAAACACTAAGTTACATTGGTTCAATTCTGAAATTCAGCGTATGTCAGATTTTACAAGAGGTTAACAGTACAATCAAATTGCTTGGGGTCCGAGTGTTAGTGAACCAGAAGTAGCAACAAGTGATTTATCCAAGCAAACAAGTCCCCTATTCATAAAGTATACAACGTGTAGAAAGGACAAATGATGGTGAGCATTATTCAAACGACCAAATGCACACACATTATATCCACCAAATTTCAACCACAATTATGTCGCAGAGATATAAACGATCTTTTCACAAACCAATAACAGTTGACCATATCCCCAGGTAGTTAGCCTCCACACAGTCAGGTAACAAATTAGTGGCTCGTGCACATTCCAGGAACTCAACACCTTCCCATGAGCAAGCAACTTAGTTGATTTGGTAAACGCCCATTAACATGTGACAACCACATCTGGACAATAGACCTAATAATTAAACCTGTCTCCGATCAAGCATTCTACTGTCAGCTTCTAAGGCTGCAAAGAGCTACATCTACACGGTTTAAGCATGTCTATGTGGTTTAAGCTCAAGACCGACAGTGTTCAGCAAATTCACGTTAATTTTACGGCATCCAGCAGTCCTGTGTGCTCAGAAACAGTTCACCTACTCCAAATCTTTATGTCAAAATTGATCCACGGAATGTGGATTATGAAACTTGTCGGTGAAAGGATGATCAACACAAACCAGAAATCCGCAACACAGAATCATTAAACCAAAAGCGAAGGAGAAACTTTTAACTGGAAGCATGCAAGAACTGAAATGTACGACGCAGAATAAAAATTAAGGTTACCATATCTGATGGCAAACGACAGGTCTACATACATCAATTAGTAACCTGAAAATCATGAAGCACAGTAACAATACGATAGTCATAAACACATTAAGTATAGTTTGCTGTGCTGACTGTGGAAGAGACACTGTCTGACTGTTTTCCATTAGGTCTTGGTATCAAGAGATTAAACTTTGTTTGTTTACGAAAGGCACGCTTCTCATTACTTACCGAAATGCTTCTCACAGTTTACATCAATACACTACTTCTCTTTGAAGGTCTCACTCCAGAAGTTGCAAACGACATACTTACAGACAGTTAATCAGACAGTACTGGTTAACAAAATGAAATAAATTGAAGCAATCGCAGTCTACACAAAAGAGATAATGATTCAGTCATTAAGTATACTGAAGCAGCTCCAGAGCTAATCTCCCATCTTTGCATATATCAGGAACGGATTATGACATAAACGATGTATAGAAGAATTAACAGTATAATCACACTACGTTCTGCTTGCAGAAGCAAAAACAATTTAGAAGTGAAGTTCATTTGAAAAGACTGACACATTAATCAGTGAACCAGTTAGAGAACATAGGTTTTATCCGAAAATACATATGTTAATGAATTGGCGTTAAAAAGAGCTACACAGAATAGTTCTACCACATTGAACAAGAAGAGGTAAATCCGTCTGGGGATCAACATTTATTTATCGAATTCAACGGTTCCGTGAATTTTCACACAACAATCACGATGTGCTCTAACTGTTAAATTGTTAAGTCTGTTAATAACAGACTGGCTAATTTCTCCATTCAGTAAGACGTGAGAACAAACAGACATAGTCAAAGTGCCGGTATGTGAATGCATCAAGCACCTTGTGTGAAACAAAACAATTCTAATTTGAAAGCAGCTGCAGTTTTAATTATAATACAACGCAATTATCGAGTTAATTGTTACATAACAAAATAAACGACAGAAAAGAATAAACAAGAGAAAAAAATCATCATTAATGAGTAGTAAGGGATTTCGGAATTTTCTTACAGATTAAACATCTTTGATAATGGATCGCAACTGTCGCATTCCCATGAACATTCCAGTCGACCCCGTCCGGAAAGAAGCACTAGACTCGAGTTTTGCCCTCAGTTGAGCTCGTCACTAGTACATATCCTTGCCAAGGCCGGGACCAGAACTCCAGCCATGCTTTCATGGGTCGACCATGTTGACCACTTTGTCAGTAACTCCATATTGTTTGCGACCACATTATAGTATGTGAACATTAAGCAACTTTTGCTTGTTAATGATGATCAGGTTGCCAAACTGCTTCCAGAGAAAACACAGAAACTGTCCTCTTAACCTCAATAAACGTCCCGGCAGTGAAAAGGATGTGCACTACTGATGGGCACAAATGTGAGTGAAACTCGAATCTAGTGATTTCTGCTAAAAGGAGCGGACTGCAAGTTCTAAGAGAATGTGACGGCTGCGATCAACCGTGGCTGAATTTTTAACCCACGTGAAAACTATCATCATTGTCA
>LUCH01008958.1:3419-18197 GCA_013368495.1 Paragonimus heterotremus | reverse complement strand
AGTTAGAACCAAATTCTACCGAAGACGATTGTGTACATCCGGTAAAAATAACGGTGAACGAATGACATGAATAGAAACCTCTTCCGATTTGTCCGGAACACTGAAGTTCAAGCTCAGTTTGCACAGGACAAAAGATGGCTACTCTCGATCAACAAGCGATCCACACCGGAATGCCAGAATAATGCACAAAGATCTGTGATTGTTCCATTTGAGAAGTGATCTCAGGATTTTCTGTCATCCGTTTTCCAACTGGAAACAGTCTGCCATGACTACCGGAGTAATCCGTATGAGCGGGAAAATAAAAACAAAAATCAGCATGAATCTCCAATAGCTGCTAATATACCAGATAGTTACTCTACGCTTCTTTCAACTACCAGCCAGAGGGATTATAACCATGGCAGATTGGTGGAGATAACATTCCGTTTAGCTAACAGGGCATACGTAACTACACTGAGGGGTAAAACTAGGTTAGAAAAGGGCTAAACGATCAAACCCGTTAGTCACGTGACCCCCGAGTGGTTCGTAAAAAGACGAGAATAAACATAGCCATGCTAATTCAGATTTGGGCAGTTCCATAGTCTGGATCGTAATATGGTTGTCGACGTGAGAAATCGCGCCTTACTGATCGCCAAGGTGTCGCTTTTCGGTATTCGAAGTAAAGTCATAGGTTGCTACACAAACTATCCTGTGTAACAAGATTAGACTGAAGAGGTTTTTGGATTCGGGAAGATTCAGCCAATCGCAGTTCACGCACAGGCTGCTGCAGATGGAATTGTGGTCGATAGGCCCCAACCGACTAGTCAACCACCAACAGATAAACTGTTATTTGAATGAGTATCAGATCCAAACGATTGAGTTACTGGATACAACGTCATAGAACGTAGCAGCGAAGTGGCTGATTAAAACGCAAGAACGCTTGTCGTCCAACAGTAATCGTAAATATAGTTCTTCGACAAAGAGGGTGCTGATTTTCTAATAAACTGGGGTTGCTTAATGTCACTCAGACTACTATTGTTCTGGTTTTCACGAGTCGGCGGTCTAGCACGCAACGAGGTGTCAGAAGACAAAAGGAAGCTTACATACATATTCCAAAAAATCGTTGAGTATAATCGCAATCGTTTCTGCTGATGCGCTGGACGTGATCGGCAGCCGCTGGTTGCCAAAAGCATGGCGGATGTGGAGTCAGAAGAATGATGACTTTGCCGCATTCAAAAATTTGCCCGAAGGATCGAAAAAATACCAGTCGGCGATGTTTCAACATTGCACTGGAGACAGATGCTGATAGATCTTGATAAACGTGATTTTTCTGCTATGGAAGATAAGAAGAATCTAAGTACGATGATTAATAAATCCGAAGGCGAACTGTTGGGGGAGAACCCAATTATCCAAAAATGGCATTTTCATTTGCCTTTAGAAAGGTCTATTTCATTCTGTTCGAAGCGACCTTCATAGTAGACACGGTCATGTGCCACTCTCAACTTTTGTGCCAATTTCTGGCAACTCACCAACGCAATTCGCCCTTCACGAGCGAGTCAGGAGTTCAGCGATTGCATTGTCTTTGTAGTCTAAAGTCCTATTGACTAAACTCATTTTCACATATTGGATTTTAATATCCTACATTGTCAATTCCATGTGTTTGTCAATAAAGTTCGTACGTTCACGTGAGAGCAATATTAGTCCAACGGTTCCTATCACAGGGTATAATTTGACAGGAAGTTGAAATTGTGAATAGTTGGAGTTCACGAAGTACGTCCCAAAAGGGTGTAAATCAAAGAGCATGTTCCTCTCATGACTAGATATACCAGTTTCAAAGATATCTCGTTGAAAACAACTTAAGTTGCAACATTCTGCGCACGGTTGATAGAAATTTCGTTTCTCATCCTCATGCCTATGTACTTTCTCTGATATTTATAAGCACAAGCTCTTTAGGACACGGCACAGTTGTTTTATCATCAGCACAACTACCTGATGTCTGACATCGGACATTCTGTTCTGGTGGTTAGGTGAAGTGAGGTAGTTTTTTTGTGAGGAGACAAGTTGGGATCAGACAAAATACACAGCAATACATTGGTCATGAGTTAGCATGAAGGGTAGAACTTTGGATAACAGCAGTATTGTTCATTATGACATTCACATCATTCTCGCTGTTTTGTGTAACTATGACTGGGCAACTGAATTTTTCAGTTCTCCAGTTTACGTACCATATTCTGCAGCAATTCCTTCGAACCGCTGAAAGTAACGTCTGGCTTGTGTCCTTGTTAACATATTTTGTGGCATACATGACCTGGTGTTGAGCCACTAGGAACAAATTGTTTGCCAGTTCGCTCTTTCATGCATTATTTGACTGAGTTTGCACAACTTGGCCAAACTGAGGGCCCCATTGATTTCTACATGAAGTTGTTAACTATATTCAGTGTTGTGAATAATTGTTTGAAGCAAACGGTTCGTTACACATTTCCTTGATCATAGTGAATATCCGAAACATCAGAGCAATATTCTTTATCACAGTCGCATTGTCACACTTGCAACGAGAGAACTACATGAACAAGCAACAGTTCGGGTCTGAAATTAAAATATAACAATGCAGCGGAGATCCTGGCTGTATTATGAGAACATGAGATTGCAGGTTCTAAAATGTACGTTCAGTAGGGTGCAGAGACGAAAAGAGAGAAGGAAAGAGACTAATCATGCATTGGAAATATTTAGATCTCACATAATAACGAATCACTTAGTGAAAGATAGTCTTTCATTACATTTATAAGAATGTCTGTTTTTGATTCTCATTTGTTCATATCCACTCCAGTTTTACATTCAGCAACCAATATCTGAATTCGAACGGTTGCTTCTTTTATATAAGTAGAATGTAAATGTCTACTTCCAGCATAGATGTCATAGGCAAACAGAGCGTATCTGTAAATTACCTTTTGAACAGTGATAATTTTCTACAGCCTTTAGTAGAAGCCACTAGCCTGCAGGTGTACAGGGTCGCAGACGTAGTTAGCTTACATTGAGAGTCCGAATCCAAATGTATTTCTGAAACTCAAGAGTCCATTGATTGCCACATTAAGTACAATTCTCATGTTGATACCAGACGAATAAATTGATACGGGCAAACGACATTTGTATGTTCGAATCTCAACACACCTCCCAATTTGGCTGAGGAAGTAGATGGCGCAAGTACGAGCCGACACTCTTGTGAGCAAACGGCAGCTACCGTGCAAATCACATGCATCAGCAATCACTCTTCGATTCCTGGAGAGCCATCACCAATGAATTCCTGGTATGCTTTCACATTTGCTTATCCGAATGATAGGCGCAGATTGTTGCGGCGTGTTGAGGCTGTAATAACAGCACGCAGTCTGTTTGTCATACATTGCCATCAACATATACAAGCTTCGGGAAAACTCGCACATGCACACAGCGACGGAATGAATTTTACTCAGATTCGTCAAACTAAACTCATGTTGGATGGACAAAAATATGCGTTTTGAGGAGTAGCTGATTGTTTGATAGAAACGAACCCAAGGGAGTTGTGTTAACGGTTACTATTTATTTGGCAGAGACGCAAGGACCGTATGGGATCCATCTGACAATATCGATGGAGGAAGTCGATCAGTGGTTGACACTCTTTGTGAAGTGCGTCACAATGTTTCATTCTTGTAAATCAATAAAATTGCTTGGTGTTATTTTTTTAATTATCATTTACTGGAAGTATAACATTCCAAACGGATTAGTTTTGGGGAACCTAATTATCTAGCACTTGGCTACGAACCGGAGGGAATCTCAGCCGGTGGGTTGGTTAGTCGGGACAGCAGTTCTGAATTATCGTGAATCTGTTTCACGTGTGTTTTGTGATCGGAATCACAGATGGCTGTTAGGTGAATGTGTTTCGCTTGATTCATGCTCCTAATATTAGAATAATGTTAGACTACTTTAACGAAGCCAGTAGTATAAATATACGGTTACAAAGATTACCACTGAAACACAGATAAAAACGTATTTCAGATTAGTAGGGAATTTTGATTTTCATATAGATTGAACATCACCCAGAATTGATCGCAACTGTTGCATCGCTATAAACTTTCCAGTAGGCCCCTTTCAAAGGGACAACAGCGCTAGTCTCGAGTTTCGCTCTCATTAGAACGGCTCTTCATTGCCACTGCCGGGACATGAACCACGGACACGCTGCTCATGAGACAACCGTGTTTACCACTGCGTCATTAACTTCTCATATTAGACGCGACCGAATTATCATATGTGAACACTCAACCACTTTTACTTGTGAGTAATGATGCACCTGTTGTTTTCAGTTTGAAGGTTACTGTTGCTATCTGTTTAAATGTGGTTCTAACCGAATTATCCGAATTCAGATGTGCAAACATTAATTATATATATATATATATATATCTACAGCAGCACGAAACCTTGATCTCCTCATCGGTTAGCTTTGTAGAACGTGGAAATATAGTTCACGATCGTCAAAAAATTGTCGGTGCCTAAAACGATAAAGTTACTAGTACGTGATCCTTGAATACGCACGTGAGAAGTGTTCAAGATGTTTGTTAATTTGCTCATGACAATTTAAGGTAATTCACTCGGTAACGCCTAATAAACAATTTCAATAACGCCTGTTCAGACGATCGGGTTGACAGGACTATCTTCCAAGTCAAAAGGCGTCATGAAAGGCGATCAGAAGGATTGGAATTTATACGGTACTGTTTATTGAAATTACAATAGGGGCACTATCTCACCTTTGAATGTGAATCAACCGGATACACAAATTATCCAGCAAAAGAGTTCAAAATGGGGTAACTAAGTACGCGTCCACAACTAGTCACCTGTCAGCGGGAAATGACCTCATTAAAACAACCGGATACAGATGAAGATGAGGACGTTGCGAACAATGCCAAAAATATTGGCTCATTTTTTGTGTCTTTGCCGTAACCATCAGAAACAAATAAACAAGTGTTTGTTGACTCTTCCGGAGCAGATTTACTGATTTGCAGCCATAGACTTTAAAAGATAAATGACACCAACTCTTTGAAAAGTGTTGCGCTTTTATGTGGTCCAGGTTAACGTACGTATACACCACCTCGTAAAACTACTTTAGTACAATTTTCTTGCTAGTGTAAATGAGTTTACCTGTCTTATAATTCGTGCTACGTTTCTGCCATATTGGTCAACAGTAATAGGTTGTAGCACAAAGCAAACCCGTGGACATCATCATCGTTGTCAGCTGATAGCACACATCATTTTTTTCTCGTTGATTCCCCATATGGTACAGTTTATTCCTCTGCTCATTTTCTGACGAAGTGAATAATCTCGTTATCTTGTGATGTCTGAATTGTCTGTTGGTCATTCGGTTGCAAGTAATTTCACACATTAACGCAAAGATCCACACAGCAAAAGTCGTAGCCCAAGTAAATCGATAAATGTGTGCGACTGTACGTATGGAATATCCTGGCAATCGAAGAGCGATAACGGTAATCTCGCGGCTTGACATGACAGGTACATCGGGATTCGTACTCTAGTTATGAGGTCAAAATATTGGCTGTTCACAGAGTATAGAATTACGATTTCTCATCCTCATATGTTCATCGTGTACGTGGAAAGCCTTTGATTTTGCATGTTACCCAATGTTGATTTAATTCTAATAGCAGGAGTAGCACAATATTGAAAACACTAATTAGAAGAACCAAAACCTACACAGGTACTGTTATCATTATATGATATGACGTTATTCAGATGTGAACGAATAGTTACGTTTAATACGTTAATATTAGATGATATAACTCTTCAGTTTGTGGAAGAAAATGTGGCTGGAATACAGTCAGTGAGGCCGCATGAAACGTCAACAGTATGATTGATTTCACCTTTCAAACCCCATGCTTATTGATAGACGTTAAAACATGAAATTAACATGCTTTACTCGTTTAGAGTTTATTGTAATGGGGTTCACTATTACAAGTTGATTGTCAGCAAAACCACAAAGAACAGATAAAGTTTGTTGAAGTACATATGAACCAAAATGAAGGATTTGTTGCACGGAGAATCCACATCACATCTCGAAAATGAAAGCGAATGATCACGAGACAAACATTTGCCTCTTCTTCGCGGGGGTTGACTGATCCACTCAGCATATCTGAAAGCAAAAATGAAATTATGTTCCCGGTTTATTCTATGCTTGATAGTTCGTTTCATTGATTTACTCGGCTGATTACCGAAGCCTCTGAGATTGTTTGGTGAACATGGAGGAAGTTGAATACTAAAAATGTATTCCTGAACATGACCGAATGTTACCGTTAGTTTGTAACTCTCCAGGTATTCTAAGCTAACGCAGATCAGGTATGCGCACATGTATTCATGCGCTGATGTCTTACCTTCCACGTAGCAACCAACATCGGTCCACTAAACAGCAATTTGACATCAGTGTCATAACGCTGTGAACAACGTTTCACATTGCAGTACATCTACGAATTACTGGTTTATTTCATGAGAAACGGATGCAAATGCTTCACATGGTTTATCCATAGTTTGAATAGCAAGTACCGGAAGAGAGGAGTTTTGAGAAGACGATTAATTATGGATTACATCAAGTGCATAGGTTATTAGCTGACATAATGTGCACGTTGTCTAAATAAACTTAATTGTTGAGATTGACTTACTTTGTAGAAAACATTGTGAAACCAGTAAGTGCAGAATATGTGTTCAAGATAGGTGAGTGGGATCGAGTAGCAATACCGATTTTTACATTTATTTTGTAGTTTAGATAATTTCTGGAACGTGTGCGAAAGTAAGCATATAAAGCCTACCAGCTTGTTTTGGTGTAGGTATTCAGGACCGATAAGTGTAAATTTATTCTACTTTAAAATACACTTCCAAGACTGTCAACACGAAATCATCATAAGTGTCTGCACCTTATCGTGAATCACAGCAGGCAACTTCGTAACTATTTATGTTTCACAACGTTCACAGAATAAGTTCCTGCAGTCGGTATGTCAAATGTCCAGGCTGTTTCCCACTTTCATGAGTGTACACAGACATAGTCTGACTCGGATTGACAGTCTGCACTGGCCACGGTCGCATAGACTCAGAGAGTTGCTAGTAGTATTTCATGTTGCCTAATCTAAAATCATCACTCCATCATCGGCTTTGTCCTTGATCGGGCATGCTAGGTAGATAAGCTGGAAGAAGGATCGGAAGGGCTATGTATCGTGCTCCCATTAGTAGCATGGCCACCCGTCCTATGAGTACTGCTTCTATTGGGTGAACACCAAGAAGTATTACAAATTACACATTTCTGTTGAAGTGAGAGCAGATTTACCTGGTTCTGCTTGATAGTCCCTTTCCCGAGAGTACTTCTCTATTCGAGAAAGCGTTTATTCATCCCAACATTGGGAACAGGCCACTGACATAGTTGAACCAAACTAGGTTTTGAAAGGTCAGGGTAATTCTTACGGGTATTCCGACTGTCGGGTTCTCAAACAACAACCTTTGCTCCAAGAACAGATAATAGGTATAATTGAACAAAAGCAGCGTTCTCAGGAAAACATCGTTATCAACGTCTTAATCAGAAGCTGAATCCGGGCCTTGCGATTGCCAGCCGAACCTGTTAGGCACAACGTCACTGGTCTAAAAATAGTCCTGAGAACAATATCACATCCAGAATATACATAAAAATTGCATGTAGATAGTTTTCGGTTCACTGAACCATTTTGAAGGAATAAGGAGTGCAACTGCTCTGTTTCTTCTTCAGTCAGTGACTACTGGATCGAGACTCCTTACATGGGTTGGAGCAACTGATTTAAAGTAAGTGTATCAAGCTGTGCCCAAGTCATTGAGGGAATTGTAGACGTCAGGTTGTTACAATTTGAGCATCATACATTTATTTACATCCTATGTCGGAAAGAAGTAGTAGAATCGAGTTCCGCTCTTTATACAACTCATCACTATTTCATATCCTTGGCTGAACCGGAAAAACAGGCCGATGGAACTGAACTCGTCGTGTATATTGGTGTTCAAACATTTGGCTATGCTGTTGAAATTATCCTCAATCTGTTGGTGCTGTAATCATAATGGTTTGGGTGCAAATTCCAGCACAAGAATTGAGTTTTACTGACGTTAAACCCTAATAAACGTACGTTCGAGTCGAGCTCGTGTCTGGCACACCTTTCCAAAGTGAATCCATCAACAAGATACTCCGAGTCTAGAGGTTGATATTCAGTGTGAATTTTGTTCGTTAGGTGACAAGCGAATTTTGCGAATATCACTCAGCAAAACACATTAATATTTCGGCAGTTAAGATAATAATCCACTTAGATTCACTTAATGAGTCATAGTACCGAATTGCAAATTATCATCCAATGACTTACGGATAATTGTACAGACACAGGATATATGTAACCGGGGGTACCGTTCTGTTGGTGTGTGTGTAATCACAACCCATCTGTGTGGCTCTGTCTCTAACACTCTTCGGGGGAAACAGGTGAAGTAAAATTGCATAGGTAAAATAATTATTTTCAACGTTAGCGGCGGACTTATTCAAGCGTACAATATGACAAACTAACATTTCATTGGTGTATCTCAGTGATCGTTCGGTGCTGAATGTATTCTAATGTTGGCAATGTGTTAATCAGCAGTCGTGCAAATTAACTATATTGTCCGATGTGCGCAACATTTAGGGCCACCCCAAAGGTTACGTTGATTTTACTTAATCAGTGGGCATTCAATTTGAGTACCAATAAGTGAACCACGTAGAGAGTCGGAGTTCCAACTAGAATTGTACCTGACGGATATTGATCAGCATATGAATTGACATGTGGATGACTGGTCAGATATCATACATAACACAAAATAAGTAATGAACATGCCAGTCCGTACATAAAACAAATATTAACGCGAATCTTATCATCTTTGATTTACCAATCGGTAAAAATATGTTGGCAGCCATTGAAGGGCATTTTTACCAAAATATTCTGGTACTTTTGACAACAGTTCATATATTCTGTAAAAGACAAACATATGGATTGTGTATTGGACAAAGTAATAATGCAGGATATACGTTCTGGTGAAACTTGAACATGAAATTTCAATCTGAATAAGGTAGTGAGGCGGAGAATAGTATGAACTACTAACTATATGTTGCTTCTAATTTCATGGACAATCATAATCTGGTTATAGTTGTTACGGGTAAATTTTACGAAATTTCCCATAACGTGTTTCCAATGTCATTGGACAAAAACATACACTTCGACGTAAGATAACGAACAGTATGTTTCCCAAAAAGTGCATTCCTCATAAGCAGAGCGTTTTAGATAATTAATTGCTGTGTAACCATTCACGGGTCTTTGTGTCTGGTTATCTATACGGTATGATAATTCAAGAACATGTTCAGAGTGCGCCTAGTTTCGATTACCTGTACATTGGTTTGTTTTCATACCTAACAGGGATTAGGCTTAGTGTGGTGGAGCGGAGATTTATTTGTAGAAGTGTTCAATTGTTACAACTGACTATCATAATATGTAACTTCCCCATAAATAAAAGTAACCACATTTAGCATATTAAATTAAAAACCGGCGATGTTTATCAAACCTGAGATAGGTGCACACAGGTCTAAGGCCATAGAACGTTGCATGTAATTTACCCTTCATAATGGTCAGCAGTCCAAAATATAAAGCTTATCTTTGCTTTCTTACAAAAGTCCGTTAGGTCTAGGATGGTAGTATCCGTGAAGTGGGTATGCCTTGTGTACAAATGTGCGAAGTGTTCCAAAGTTTTGTTCCACGTCTGAAAGTAAATAAAGCGTAAGTTGAATAGTGAATGATCAGTCTGATCGCCGTTCATTTGGGTAGAGAAAGTGAATTAATGTGTACATCAAACCTCGTCTATGAACAACAGTTTAATGTACAAGAGAAGATATACAATTATATGAGGTTCAGAATGCAGTTTACATTCAGCGTGAACTATGAAACGCGTTCATCTAAAATACTGGGATCTACTAATTTTGATTGGATGGCACTCTCAGAAAATACGTTTCCATGTAACAGCTGTTCCCAACGGGTTATTCAGTGCACTTGTAATCAGTTTCGTTGTATTGTGATGCGTATCTTAATAATGATATATTAATGCTTACCAGACTGGTCAATTTTCTCTTCTCGGGGGAGATGCAGTTCGAGGTTATTTGTCGGAGAGTATTTTGATAGCACAATATCTTATCTTTCTCTGTCTGATTAAGTTCACCCGCGATCAATAGGGCAGTACAAAAGATCAGTGTGTATTGTACCATCGTGTTCATAATTCACTGATGCACATCTGGTTCAAATGAACGTCTATATTACAAGTCTGTTCTCGTGAAATTCATAATGCACCAATCAACGTTGTCTTTAGTTCGACCGGACCGATTCACTAATGCCAACCGAACTAATATTGCATAGGTGATTGGAATGAAATTATGCTTTAGCAGGCATATACTGATGTTAAAATAAACCATAGATATTTCATTGCAATTTACTTCTTGGTTAAATTCTGATATGATAAAATTTGACGGTCTGTGGTAAGCATTTTTAGGCATGCAGTGAAATCTATCACGGCATCCAAAACACCACAATAATGATTCCTGTGTTAAAAACCAGTTATTCCACAATTTTCTGCGAGTGAAACGTTGTCGTCTACAGTTTCATCCGATATCGCTCATTTCAATAATTCTACTCTCTTGTTGGCCTATCAAGCCATCTACCATAGTCTGTTATCAACACTAACTTGTACGAACCCTGTTTTATTTTTCTGTTCAGTTACCTGTCTAGAAAGTCTTCTGCTCAAACACAGACTGTGGGTTCCAAAAATAACGACAAAACTGACTAAACATCCTTCCCATTTCGTATTGAAGGTGGTCGTAGTTTGAAGAAGCTATATTGATCACTAACATCGTCTTCGCAAGTGTTACCTACGTGGCTCACGCGGAAGTGTGATTGTCATACAACCATGAAGAGAAAACCAAACCTTAACTAGAAGGTAAAAGAAAGAATAAGAACGTCACTAACCAGGTCAAAATGCGAACGTTCAAATTCATGAGGTTTACACCCTGAAAATAAATAACTGAGGTAAAAATGGAAGTAAGGCTGCTTCCATTGGACAATTTTCGTGTCGCGTTTGTTTTCACGTAGCTTAAATCTATTTAATTCCTATTCAACGCAGTCAACATTCAAGTCACTGTAATCTATCTTGCCTTCTTTAATCATCTAATCTGTTAATAGCGAAACACTAACCAGGAAGACACACGTTAGCTACATTAGTTAACTCATTGTTATTTGGATTTATTTCTCTGAGAAAAGATATCATTTATCGATTTCGGAACCTACGCCAATTGGCCGTGTCAACGGCAAATGTATTTGATGTTGCTGACGATCAGCTGGTGTAGACTAACCGACAAAATATCCTAGCACCTCAACTGATTCCAATAATAATTCTAATATATGAACAGCGGGAAAATGACTCTCACTACCAAATAAGCTCTTCCTCACATGACGAATGTTCAAGTTTATTGTTTGTTCAGTCATCCAGGCATATTTTTATGAATGTAACCACTTGGCACTTGATTCCTCGAGGCCTGCCGCGCTTCCTCTCTCTGTTTGTGCATTCCAATTCCTTGTCCCTTAGTTGAAGTGGCAGACTTTTAATGACAGCTCACTATTTGACATAATTCCTTGGTGGTTGGAAAAGACAATACCAGGAAGAACACTTCTGTAAATCTCCCTAACAGGCACAGTCATTACAAGTGATACAAGTGATATCCGTATTCTCAAGTATGTCCGTGCTAAGTTGATAGATATAATCGCCGAATATGTACGGAACGGTTCAATTAAGTGTGTTCAGTATTTTAAATATTGATTGAGATTGGTGAATGCTGGTTAGATCGGTTTCCCGTTTTTATTCTGAACATGACATGTTTGTCGAAAATATGCCAAATCACAAATCAAAATTGACTGTATAGATTACTGATGAGTGATAAGGGATTTTGGTTGGTAGCAATCATCACTCGCAACCAATTGTAGCCTCACGTTCAGGCAGAATTTTCCGTTGGTCAATCCGAAAAGAAGCTCTCAACAAGAAACTCATGTTCAGTGTTTTGTCAGCGTTCATCAGTATTATATATCCAAAGCTTGGCGCGAAGGTGAAGTCAAAGAGTGTTTTCATAGAACAATCATGTTGACCACTTCATGGTTGACCTCGCATTGGAGTCGGCTGAATTACCACATGCAAGAGCTCAGCTACATTAACCTGTGAGTAACGTTCTAACTTCCCGATTGTCTTGACGGGAAACACAGCTACCATATTGTTAACTTCAACAGATGGCTCCCTGAATACCACTTCTTGTAACTTGAAACCACAGAAACTGCGGACCTGTTGGACATTATTTTGATTACCGATGAGTAGGTGAATCGTTCAGCTAACTAGATAGGAGAATCACTTACAAGCTAATGCAGCTTTCACGTTAGAAAAACAATTTCAACCAGCCCTTTTCACTAATAAATACAACTCTCGCATCTCGCTCTTGTTTCAGCTTGTCAGCATTGAATGTTTAATCACTTAGGTTTCTCTCTACTAGGAGCTCACTGGAAAGTATATGGCAGTGTGATGGCTATGTCCAATTACGAATGGTGTTCAGATTATACCAACCCAAATCCACCATTGTCTAGGAAAAATTGAAATATCGCTCAACTGGCATAACGATTCCTTTAATCGCAACCTAAAAAGTCAAAAATGCCAGATTATCAGCCGAAGTTTCTAGGATAGACAGTTCAGGAGGTCTGTGCATTACTGACTATCACTAGATTCATTATACATGACAAAGGTGTTGTGGTCAAATTCAAGCCGATGGCACAATTGTTGATGACGTTGCCCCATGTAAGCATGGCCAAATTTGGAATCTATGTCATGTCTGCGATATGCCTCACTAGCCAGCTCGAGAGGAACTGAAGCCTAAAAATTCTCTTCTCAATAAGAAGCGGTTGCAAATTCTATTGAAATGCGAATACTGTAATCGATTCAGAGTGATGTACAACTTATGCTAATTGAATTAATATTCTGCTTTTTTGGGATATTCATCCTTGTGTGTGTAAAACTCAACCAATCGCTTACAGCTGGATAAGTTCCCAGAACATTTCTCTTGAGGGTTGAGGATAATGATTGGTCCAGTTTCCCGATTATTTCATTGCAATGCTTGAACCAATTGAAGCTCAATTTTCTCCTTCCTATAAAAGTATCACCTACAGATTAACACCTGCAGTATTTAATTGAACCTTATTATATTTCTACCGAGAATGATGAGACATATATATTTATGTCGTTTATTTCTCATTCTGTTGCATTCGTTAAATTCTAGCCAGTTACCCAGTTGTGCTAAAGGTGAAATAGAATGGGAAGAATCACCTGGTCCCTACAAAGGTGACATCATCCTTTCAGCTCAGAAAAGGTCTTTAACAATATGTCAAGATTTCTGTACTGAGACCACCTCTTGCATTGCGGTTAAATACAGTTCACAAGTGAGTACTCCACGATATTATTTGTTGTTATTCACGTCCATGTTTACTTTGCATGCATGACTTTGAACGACATGCCTTTCCTTCCAGATGATGTGCACGTTATACAGTAAGGATGAATCTCCGGTTGTCGTTGAACAGGGGAACGTTATCTATTTACGAAGATGTCAGAGTGAGTTCATCATTGTTCTGTGACACTAATGATTTAACGACTCACTGAAATGCGACACCTGAATTTGTGAAATGGTCACTTAGTGTATGCTGTGCGAAAGGACATAGCAAACTTAAGGCTCAACTCATGTGTTTCAGAAGGAAAGGTGCAGCTTATACGCGTTGTATTTGAGGGGGAAAATGCGGAGTATATTGAGTAGTTTAGACATAGTTGATGCATGATGGAACAAAATTTACTATTCGCAATCTATAGTTTCCTTGCGAAAAACAAACGTTTTTATAAAATGCGTTTCCTCCTTAATTGTTTGGCTCAAATACACATTCATTCCAGAAAAGAATTGTTCACTACTTGCAAAGATATTTTTTGTATACGCACATTAAATTTACATATATTCATATAATTGGCAGTGAAACATATGTAAGGTGTGTATTTATTCTCAGTGTTTAAACCACTAGTACAAATGAGATGCGTTAAAATCTTCGAATGAGCTTCTTTTTTGAGACAATCAAGAACTGCTTTGTAAAATGGCCGTGTTAGACATTTAAAATCCCGTTGAAATTAACCTAGGACAACCATGATTTAGTTGACGCCCTACTGAACTTACATTAGGCTGAACTGTATGATCACATCTAAACAGTTAACCCCGTTCACTCGGGGCTTGTGAAAACTAATTGAATAAGTTGCTTGAAGAAGCAAGAGGAAAAAGTAACTGCTGTGTTGACTCTGTTCGTGAATTCTTGAACAGTTAGAAATCTACACACATTCTAATGTGATTGTGAGTTTTGTTTTGATAACTTGGTCGCAAAGTATATAATGTTAGTGATGCAGTAGTCAAATCAATTGTGAAGGAACACTGGAGTCCACACAGAATGTTCACACAGTCAATGTTGGTTATTTTTTGCACTCATTCTAATGGTAGACAACATGTGAGATCTATTCATGCCAATCAGTGGATACAGTTAGATTGAAACATCTAACTGTAATCATAACACCAGACATGCAATTGTGTGAACATTCTGTTTGGACTCCAGTGTTCCTTCACAATTGATTTGACTACTGCATCACTAA
>LUCH01008957.1:5063-19242 GCA_013368495.1 Paragonimus heterotremus | reverse complement strand
AATGTCTTATTTTGACACATAAATGTACAAGGGTCAGACTGAATAAGAGTAAAAGAAACGGTTATAGTAGTTGGTGTAAGAATAAAATGTATGGTACCGTTTCTCCTTAGAAAAATGAAGAAAGATAGGGTCACCCTTCAACACTGATCAAACAAGGCACAGCAATCTCAAAATAATGCAACAAACCTTAACAAAATCAACAGTGCCCATATATGATTACAGGGCCAGTCGAAATGGAATTGAGTTATGTTATAACGGAGTCTTGCCTTGTGATGTTTGGTTTATGTGAGCTTTCATACATTTTCAAAAGAGGCTCCGAATTCACAATGTCTGTCATACCCGGTAGACGGACTGGCACACGAGGTTTGGGCGCTTGTTACGTCCAACTTGATGTGACACTTAGGGCTCCACATTTTCTAACGTAAATACCTTGTTGCGGAGACGGATACCGTGGTCGGTATCATCGGTTGCTTTGTAAACCCGTGGGTCAAACCTCATCAAAGCCCTCGTCCAGTAGTTGTGGAGTCTGTACTACAATGGGCTCCAGTGAAAGGTGCCTACAACCGGGGATAGCCCCATTATATGAGGAAAAACCAACAGGTTTCCGCAGAACTTACACTGCACTTGACAGCAGTCTGAACAGAACCGTAGTCCAACAAACGCTTTGGAAATGCACCGTATTGGTTCAGTTCAGGTGTACGTTAAAATTGCGACACCCAGTAACGAATAAACTCTAAGTCTACCGAAGCAAAACTCAAGGTTTCTCTGTTATCTACAGATGGACTTGTTGAAGTTGGCGAGATGTGCACTATGAAGGATCATTCGTTCGAGTCTGTAGCTCCCTGACGAGATGCAAATGGGCGATGTCATCTCCAAATAAAGTTGAGTTCAGGGAGGTTGGTCAAAATTGGGTCAGCGTATAGATTAGAAGTAATATCCCAGAACCTCTCTGGGTATTAATAATAACGGTATATTTCTCCACGCATCTGTGAGAAACATGCTGAGATGAGAGTGATCAATGCATACATTGTAGCGGGATACGCACAAATGCATATTATACTCATATTTACCAGTTGTACAATACGCCAATTATGAAAATAGAACAATCAGGCAGGCATAGTAAAAGGGATAAATTCCAGTTTTTGAAGAAGCATTTGGGACACTTGCTTCTTTGAACAGGGAGTGAATGAACAGAAGAAGTCTTATGCTTGGCTGAAGAAGTTGTGGTACCTTAGGCGTAGGTGCCAAATCATGTGCTCATGTGAACCATGTTTTCAAGGAAGATCCACCTCTGTAGAACACCCTAAACTCCTGTGCAAGCAGCTTACTGATGCAGCAAACGCTGTAAAATCTTGTTCAAAGGGAGATGGGCTAAGTTTAATAATTTCTGATAATCGTGTTTGAATAGTCGAAGGTCACTTCATAGTTCGACTGCTGTGGAGAGCTATAGAGGTTTCATTGTCGCTTAATTGAATACTGGCTTTGAATTATCTGGGCCTTCTACGAAAATTTTTGTTGCTTGGTGGAGAACTGTGTTTGAGGTATATAAACATATTGCTTCAACACCGTTCCACAGTAACAAGATGTACGCCGCGCAAACACCCGTCAAGGTTGGATCTGATTAGCTTGTATGGTCAATGTCCCACCGCCCTTTGTTCACCCCTAAGAAGGCTGATGATTGCGCTGTCAGATATCATGCCATATCGCTGAACTTCCGATAATTACAGAGACCGGACCTTACCTCGTGATCTGTGAATGTGTTGCTGAGGCATAAGGTCTACGCGGCAGCAGTAACAGCAGATACTAAGGAGGTGCTTGTGCTCCCTTGGCACCGAGAGTCTGCCCATTGCCACCAGTTACTGGATCAAAGCTGCTGATCAAGGCCATGTAATCCACGTCGTACACCTAGACTCTCCCATGACATTCGATCGCGCGGACTATACTGTTCTAATGGGCAAACTTTCCAATTATGAGATGTAAGACAAACTTCTCCAGTGTTCTGAGTCCTGTCTTGCTAATCGTCTGTACACGGTGGGCTAAACGGTGCTTCTCCTACATATGTGCCAGACCTCAACTTGGTATTCTAATGTTCAGTTCTTCGTCCGCTTCTGTTTCTGATATTTATCGATGATTTTTCTCTTTTACTCACTTCCCCGTCATTTTGTATGCTGACGAGGTTATACTTTGGCATACCGTATACACTACCAGCGACTGTTTATCCTACGGAAGCTCCTTAAAATTCTGCTGAGTTGGTCTCAAATCAACTGACGTGGCTTTATTGCTGGTAAATGTAAATTTCTGCACATTAGTGACTCTGTGTACACCATGTATCACCTGGATGAGCACCCCTTTCAAGCATTTCTTGTAAAGAAAGACTAGGGTAGTATTGTTTCGCGTATTCCCTTTCGAACTCTACGAATGCCGAAGCAACTGCAGAAAGGGCTAGCAACATTCCGAGGTTACTCAAACGAATTTTCAGTCAATTAAACCCTAGTTGTCTTCAAACAATTTGTAACAGTTCCGTTCGAACGCAACTAGAGAATGGGATTTTAATCCGGCTACCATATCGCCAAAAGAACTAGTTGCTTCTAGTGACTGCAGCTTTGCGCCACTATGGCGGTCGGAGGCCTGATAACTGAGCCGTGTGACAAAAGAATGTTATCCCTGAACAGATGCTTTCTAGAGTGACGTCGGCTTGTGGATAACTAAATATTAACTTTATTGATAATGAAATCTTCTGATCACCAGGGTTGGGTGACGTTCAACGTAGGACATGGGCCCCTAAATGTTCTAAAGTTGAGGTCCAGCATAAAATATCAGAATATAGACAGCTTCTTCTCAGTGCTGGTTTGTAGGGCTTACAGTGCCTTACCTGCTTGTGTTGTGTCCGCTAATCGTGGGACAATTTTTAAGGCTCGCTTTGACCAACACTCGTTGCATTGGTTGGGATGCTGCATCTTTTCCTCCCTCTTAGCTCATCGCCGATGGCCTCGAAATTCTACTCATCGAGATAGCGATTTCTCAACAGTACTTGCTTTCTGCTTCCGCTTCCCTCCCACTAAACCTTGCATTCTTATCAACAACTGAAAGACAAACCAACGCTCCCTGTCCGTTTCTGCCGCACCATCTGCTGAACTCTGCCAGTCAACCTTGATACGCTCACCCAAAAATTTGTCTCCAAAGTGAGCTTGGCGGTCGACGCCGAACAACCAACCGGCGAAAGTTCAATCAGTGAGGCTGACACAGTACCTTCCAAGAAACTGAAAACAATCATTACCCATAAAAATTTTACCTACTACTGAAAGCTGCCCTTCACCGTTACACATTAATTCCGCTACTTCAGATACAGGCGGTCCACCAGCGAATTTCGGCAAAACGCTATATTTCTAGGCCACTAGACGGAAACCCGGTAGAAAGGCGTATAAAGACACATCGTTGACACCAACAAACTCACATAGAGCTCTTAAATGTCTGCAGCAGATCCGTTTATCGCATCCAGTCGTCGTAATTAAGAAGACGCAATGTACGAAAGCCTCGCGTTAGGGTGACTTTCCTCTAATTTTAGAGCATATATTTTTGCTATATAATGCATCAGAGAGTTACCATCATTCATTTCTGCTCGAAGAACAAGATGGCTTCAACCACTGACAGAGTGCTTACAAAGCATCCAGGTTACAGGCAAGCGACGAACCTACGCTTCGTAGGTAGCGTAAATTCACTCGGGGTTGATGACTCCGTTTTATCCGCATTACCCTGGATACCGTTCGGAATACTGAAGTGGTACTTTTGGCAGCTTTATATCCTTAGTCACATCCTGGATGTTCTGTCAGATACAAACCTGACATTCTGTGAGCCATCAAGAGGGCGCAAATATTAGTCAACCACACCTCGGGTGCACACCAGTTTCATCCTATCTGTAGGTTGGTACTCCGTAGAATACCCGAGCCGCTTATTACTGACTACCTCGCGAAGCATAAGCACGATATTAGCCAAGAGAAAGTTGCGCGCAGTAGACTTTCTGTCAATGTAGAAAATTCTGCTACCTCGTCCATCAGACGACCACCACGACTCGCACATATGACCTCCATCCAACCATCCAACCTGATGAGGGTTACAATACTGGGCAGAAATGCCATCAAAGATTCTCTGGGCATGGGAAACAAGGGGTACTGTGGTATACAACATTGGGACACATCGAAACCGTTTTAGTCCACAACCCCTTGGGCGCCGACCAGATGCATCTATTAGACCTTCTGAAGTCCACGTCAATGGACTGTCCCTAGATCGGCTCCCGTAAACTAACTCCCCGGTCTAAAAACTTGAAGACGCCTGACTCACAAGGTTTAGGCTGATCATGAAAACAGCCACCCCTCAACTGCCGTCTCCAAAGCAGGCGGAGACTGATATTCATGTACGTTTCTGCAGTTGATAGCAGAAGTATGCTAATGTGCTGTTCCTAAAAAACAAGCCTACAGAACTGAGAACTCGTTAAGTCAATGAAGCCCAAGTTCATCAGTATTACTCAGGCATGAGTGGCTCTCCAATTTTTCGACCGGGAAGCCGAAGTCCCAGGTTGTTACGTTCTTTCCATTGACAGTCAGCGGAAAAGGAGTACGACCGGTAAGCTTCTACTGACGGCGCCAGGTTCATAGCAATGAAGACCGCAGAGAAAGCGCTGAGCACTCGGTTGTCCTCTGGCCGCGCATGTACTTCGGGAGAAAGTTCTTATTCTCGTGGGCTTCCAGCAGGATTTTTGACTGTGTCTGTTGGGTACGTCGACGGACTTCCCGCATAAACCTGTTTCGTGTAGAGCAAAGGGCTTCTAGATCCTCCGGCATGCCTGTTAGCCTCTGCTTGGAGAATAGACGGGAATGTACATCAAGAAGACGGCGTACGTTCCGCAGAAACGGTGAGCGAGATGAGGACTTCCATATTTTCCAAGGAAGAACTGCTTCGTCAGTTTCACGACTGCCAGCTTTAAAAGAAAGGTGGTTTGTGTTCACTGAATCAGACACAAGGTTGAGTGTACTTAAGAATATCTTCAGTGCGTCAAAGTCGGCTTTCCTGAAATTTCTGAATGGAGTCACTGTTACGGCACGTTAGAACCGGTAACAGATTAAATCGAAAGTAAGTAACATTTGGTCACTATTTCCCAGCGGTGGATTGATGACCACTCTATCTACAAAATGAGCTTCATTTGTAATAACCAGATCAAGCAATGAGTGTCTGTCCTGGAAGGCACCGTGTCGGTAGCTCGTCATGTTCTGTCCGGGCTTTTTCACGGATCAACATTGCTAGGGATTCCGAAAATCCGGCCCCAGAGTCATCAGCGGAGGCAGCTGTATAGTTGAGTTTGGGTTCGTTGAAGTCGCTCATAATGAGAAGAATCGCTGTGTAGAGAGAAGACAGTCTAGGGCGACAAAAATGGTCCCGTCGTCAGATGCGCCGCAAGACGGCAACGGGTAAGTAGCACTGACAAGGAGCATGTCACGACTACGAAGCTGGAGTTTAAACCAGAGTCCGTCACACTTCTCTGCGGAGGCGAATTCCTTTATGCCAGTTGGTAAGGGCAGCTTCTGGCTTAGAAAAACAGCACAGCCTCCCATGCGTCCACGGGAGCAGTTTGCTCGGTACAGCGAGTATCCAGTAACATGGAGTTCGTTATCACCGGTATCTGGGGAAGACCAGGTTTCCGTTAAAGCAAGAATATTAGGGCAAGTGTCGTGGACCAACAGTCTGATTTTAGGTAGTTTGTTTGAAAGGCTCGGACAGTTAGTGTACACTCACTTGATGGCTACCTTCTCATCTGGCTGGGTGCAAAAAGTAGGCGGAAAGTCGTAAGGAAGAATTCCAGAAAGCAGTCTTAGTAGCGAGGTGGAGTGTGTAGGCGTTGTCCGAATTTCCCGAGCCCTCTTGGAGGGTTGCGGCAGTTTAGTCGCGGCCTTAGCATATATGGGCGTTCCTGTGGGACGCTTTGTCTGTTTCTGTTGGATCAAGGTTAATGGCTTGCGGCCCGACTTCATTGTTTGAAGTATGGGCGAATGGTTTGTAGTTTTACATCCCCAAAAGTTTGGGTGAGATTTTAGGCTAGAGAAGAACTTAGAACGAAATTGTCTTCGGCCTCCCTGGGAGCCACTGGTTCAGACCCGCGCAGCTCCAAGGATGATTTGCCACCTAAGGGGACGGGAGCAGCCGTTTTTGGTGGGGGTATGAGCACATGGGTTGATCCATTCGGAGGTGCCGATGCCCTCTTAAGAATGGGAATACGCACCTTCACGTTGGCTTTAAGTTTGGGGTCAGCCCTAATGCGTGACCTTGTTCTACCAAGCTGGAAGTGTTCCTGCAATGAGATATCTAGTGAGACTCCCTTAAATTAGCACGATTTTTATTTAATTGATCTGTGTTGTCCAACACTTTCCCCATGATGGCCTTCGCGTATAACGTCGCAATAAGTTCAAGTGACCACTTGGTAGCTTTAGAGCGAAGTCTGCTGGCAGAAACTGAGCTTGTCAATTCTGGAGGGAATGCGGTGTTAAACACCGCTCTTGTTCGTCCACCTGGGGAGGGTGTGGTCGGAGGTTGTCCTCACAAAATGAGCCTCCTCTCCAGGAATGCCTTGTCCATCAAGTGTGTCGCGGCTTCCTCAATTTGCTCTGTGGATAGAGCCACTGCCATACAAGCAACCACCACACCTGGAACGGCAGGCCCAATATACTCGTTTACCGGCTCCAGTCCTGACCTCATTTCAGATACAGCAGTCTGTGTTTCAACCAGGGCTTTTTCAACCGTGGCCAAGTGCTTTGCGTTGATGTCTTTAGGCGTCCCGCAACTACACCTTAACGTGTCTCGTTTCTGCTCACTGGCGGTGGCGGGTAGCGGAACGGATACAGCCTCGGACGAAATGCAGATAAATGGTCATGTCCGCCTTTGCAAAAACGCTCTCAGTCACTGCCAAAGATATTTTGAATGTGGGAAGAGGAAGGACCAAGAAGGGAACCGAGAAGAAGCCAAGAAGGGAATAAATAAAGACAAGAAACGCAGCCACCGACCTTCTACAAAACGTGTAACAAACGTCAAACACTCAACGCAAACAGCTAGTTTAACACCGACCCCCTAAACAAGCATTGTTTCTCACCACTCATGTAGCTGCAGTTTGACCGCATGTCGCGAAATGATTGCCTTGCACCAGAGCTCTACTCGCTGGCAATGCCACCATCTTCCACCTCTTTGAGGGGACAGATTTTACGGCTCCCACTCGTGCCACTGTTCGTTCTCAAGTACAATTTGCGGACGTAGTTGTCGGCGGCCTTCACCACTGTACTGGCCACCGCTTTGGGCCATACGCCTGCGGGTCGAAGGGCCCGCAGTCAGTAGAGCAAGGTCACCAACCTTCAGGTTTCACTCAGCTTTCGCCCGCTTATGGCACACCTGAAGGGAGTGTAGGTACTCTCTGATCCAGCGTTTCTAAAACACACCAGCCAAGTGGTGAGCTTGCTTCCACCCATTCGTGTATTTTTCTAACAACATGATATGAGTACACTGAAGACCATTTGGTCTCAAAACCGAGGGATCGTCTGGATCATCGTAGGTGGAAATCAAAGGTCCATAATTCAGAATTCTATCGAACTCAGTCAGGTGAGGGCAAAGGGCCCCGTCAGACATCACTTGTTGCCTTACGACAGTCTGCATGACTCGTCTAACTGTATGAATCATGCGCACCCATGTTCTACCCCAATGACTAACAGCGAGGAGATTAAAATGTAGATCAAAATCTCGAGGCACCAAAGTCCGATGGAATTTTTCTCGGTCGAAGGCAAGCAAATTCCCTTTTGGCTCTCTTTCAGTGCCTAAGAAGCTAAGCCCGATATCCTCGTACACAACTTCCGGCTTACTTCCAACGCCAGTAAACCTCAATAAGGCCATTATAAATGTAAGGTGATATCGACTGCGCTACTTCCAGATGTATATCTGTTGTCCCTGAACAAGTGAAAAAGAAGCCGTCTTTTACAAATGCCCCTCCCAATCCGTCACACACTGGACAACGCAAAACCTCCATCGGATGGACGAAGAAACGTGATTATCTTCCGTGTAACTCAATCTCATGGTGGTGTTTGATAACCATTTCCGTAACAACCCGATAGGGTGATAGCATAATCATTCGAGCATCACAAGGTGGCCCGGTTGAAACCCTTCCACCGAGACACAGGAAACCGTTTATCGCGACAGGTTTTGATCGGGCCAGTGTATCCCACCGGCCTATGGATTGTTATGTACAGCTCCCATTAAGAGCACTCTTCTGTTCCAGAATGCCGTTTCAGATCCAGTTCTAACTTGCGTATGGGTTCCAGCGTAATGGAACGAAGGAACAAGGTGAATCCAATCTGCACGATTTTTGCCTAGTGAAACCAAGAAACTTTCCTGACATCAACGAATGTCTCTTTTCAAACTCTGCCCGACTGAAGACGATATCTTTGGAAACGGACCTAATAACATCTAAGCGTCTGATCTAATCTAACAACATCTGATGGGAAATCTATGCCACATGATACAACGCCACACACACTTTGAACCGATCAAAGCTATTAACTCCACCATTCGATGTATCTGTCAATTTCGAAGCCCATTATGACCCCAGCAGGATAGATCTTGTACATATTTCTGTCAAAAGCTCGTAGACGAACAGCAAAACTATAGCCAACACATGGTAAAATTATGCACACCCCCGTTGATGGTAGCCAAACCATCCTGTTACACTTTTACTTCATACTTAATGATAACCAGTTGTGTGCAGTTATCAACCTATGAAATAGCTGTTCAAGCTAAAACTGTTTGGAGAATATATATAACTTAACCTGTTCGCCTAATGTGATTACATACAAATCTATGCTCCTTACTAACCTAATAGATAACATGACACTCACTTTGTTGTTAAACATTCTTCCTATTCTACATATCTGCCGTGTATATCAAATTGACATCAGAATTCGGCTGTAATCATATACTAGTAAAAGCCGTGAATCGATCTTTCTTCGCGTAATACGACGACAGCTGTTTGCTAGAGATATGTGTCTGATTAACTAACACAAGATTATAAATTTTATACAAAATTTTGGCCAGAAAATAAAATAATCCACTATTCATCATACTTCACGTGATCATTTTACGTTCTTCCGTTTATCACGTAATTTTGTTTTTCATTCCTGATTTCACAATTAAATCCAACGCGAGACAACATCCCATAACGTCCGGACTAACAAAATCCCGTATTGGTTTGACAGTTCGCGAGATCTGCAAAATTCCGTTGATTGAGAGAGAGCAAAGAAGTCCAGTCCAGAAGATCCTCCATTTTTCCACAAACATTTGGGCCCTCCTATCTTCCTTCATCTTGATAAAAGTTTCAACCTATTTTTCCGGGAGTGTTTACATCAAACGATGGCGAATTTCCTCGACTGTTCATTTTTTGCATCCTCAAATAACATTTCTGGAAAGATCTTGACTATTAAGCTAGCGTTAACCTTGTGAATTGAAAGGTGATATAACTGCCCAGCATTTTCTTATCAAACTGAAGAATTTGAGAACTATGCTTTTAGAAGCATGTATCCCAAATTCTGCTCCACAAACGGGAATTTTTCTCCCCTAGTACGTCTGGTTTGTTACTTTTATCACATTATTGGTGTATTGTACAATTATTACGTGCATGGTGTGCATTCATGCGTACCGCGTTACAATGTGCACGATGATCATGCCCATTTGAGCGTGGTTCCCATAGGCGCGTTGGGAAATATACCGTTAACCACTGTTGACCGGTCTTCACGTAAACAAGATAGTTCTTGAAACGTATCAGCCACATTACCGCAGGGAGTATTGTACCATTGTGAACAACGCGAAAAAGGTTTCTGCTGATATTGCGCATTACTGAAGCTGACTATTACAAACACCTTCCTAAATTCCTGTTCGTTAACGCTGAGCTTGTCGGGAGGCCACAACTCTCAGGTCCCCACATAAAGATCGGGCCATTCAGCCACGTGTGTACTTCTTGGGGAAAAGCGAAGGGCCTACCTTGCAAAGCCAGGTCCGCTAGATTCAACTCGGACGGAACGTATCGACATTGAGAGCCCTGGGTATATTTGCGAATTAGTTAACTGCGGTTGGCCACAAAAGTAACAAAGCGACAAGATATGTTTCTCAAGCACTCCAACACCATGACCGAGTTTGTCCAAAGTGTGATGTTGTTGACAGTCAGCTTGAGTTTATTCATTACCAAATTTATATGTTTGGTGGTCAATACTCTTGCTGTAGTTTCCAATCTCAGGCTAGACTGGGCGCTGAAGGTGCAACCCGGAATTTTCTCACAGAGTAGCGGCAAAATATGCTGTTATCTCCTAAAATGTTCTGGATATAGCCAACAGCTCTACAGCTTATCTCTGAGGCGCCAGAAAACTTATGTAACTCTGAGCAAGTCGGCGTCTTTCCATGGAGTCTGATACAACGTAGTACAACGACCGACTCTAGTCGCTACGTCCTGTGACCAACTTTCTCACTCTCCTTCGTGTCTTTCTTCTAGGGGTGTGTAGCATCCGATCTTCCTGCCATGTAAACGTCAGAGTTACTTCCAACCGCGGAGAATAAGTAAAGCAGTGAACCCCAACGGGACACACATCAATATGATACAGGCTAGTATGCCCGTCCAAGTAAGTGGCTCCTTCGGTGAAGATTCGCCAGGCCTGAAACAGTCCTTTGGCACATGCCATCTAGCCTCTATAGCCTTCGGGTGATAGTGGTCACCTTGGTCTAGCGTTGTTGACACGGGCGTCCATTCGTTCAGCGGTACGTGTACCAACGCATCGGCTGCTTTAGACGTTATCAGTTCAAATCAAACTAAGAGGAGCATTCCGCGTAAATCAGGCGCCACGCGTCTGGCAAAGAACAGTCCAGGATGGTTTCCACAGTGTATAGCCAACGTCTGCTCCTGACCGCCAATCTACTGCCAAATGTGCCTCTGGCACATCGCAGCCTATTAGTAAGCTGAATTTATCCCTCCCCCAAAGAGACGAAAGATAGACCTGCCAAGTGAAGTCGTAGCTGAACGTCCTTCTAACATGTGGCTTTTGCTCGTTCAACCGGAAGGCCTTTGTCAACGAAGGCCTTGGTGACCCTGATCCTACTTCCACCATCCAAAGACTCAACTTCCAAACTCAAATCTAGACACTTAGTAGTATTCGTCTTATTCAATGTACGCATGCTGACCTTTTGCTCGCAAGCTTGCAGCCCTAATCGCTTGGCTAGGGAATCATCTATGAGTGTGATATCAGATCCATTATTTGGAAAGGCATACGTTTCAGTTGTCCCGACTGCCCCGATTAATTTGGCCAACACGAAGCCAACACGAATTTCCCCGCCATGCGAACAGGTGACTCAACGGCTTGGCTCTTTCGCGTCCAGTTCAGACTTCGAAGGTGTCGGGCATGCGTGCACGAGAGCATGATGCCGTCCTGCACACGGAGGCTATGAACATTGTACGCGGTCTCTGCAATACTTGGCTGTGTGGTTCAGCAAAGTACAGGCAAAGCATCATTTTCGCTCCCTCAGAACTGTACATCGTCTCATTCAAATTGCAGCCACGTCGATAAACCATGATCATCACCATGTACTGCATATTTGTGTGGCTTATATACCACTCCTACGACGGTTGACACACAAAGTATTCGCTGAGAATCCTTGCGGAAGCTCGCGGTCTCACTTCCGCTGATGCTGCCCTGGACTGATCGGGCGATGAGTTGACCACACACGCTATTTTAAACCGAGATTCGCCTCTCTATGCACCGAGGCTAGTCACTGAGAGAAGGTTTCCGACTAGTGTTTATCACAGAGTCAGCTACCTCTGCTCACTTCTGTTGCATTGGGCGGGGAAGTCTATTCAGGATACGCATTCTGAGAAGTCGTTATTAGCCTGAGTCAGTCGGGTGGGGCAGCTGACAGCGTGAACGCATACTGCATTCTTGGACGTTTTTAATGACCCAGGTCAACCCGACTTTGCCAACGATTTCATTTCTTGAATAAATTAGAATCAGCAATGTATGATATTGAATCCAAGCACCATGTACTATATAGAGCTATTCTGTATGATATAAGGTCGATGACGGTTTTATGATTCGGTTTGCCGGGTTTCCTTTTAGGTTATGACTTTAAGGTTCCAGGTTCTTAATATGACGTCAGATGGATAGTGTGATATATATACTGCAACAGGCTTCTTCGGGCATGTTTGCAATATTTTCTGTTCAGGTCTATCATGAAACGGGGTTGTTGGAGGTGAGGATCTAAAAGGCGAGGATGGGCGGACGAAAAATCGAAAAGCACTAATAAAGACCAGTAATGAAACTTATCAGCAGTGCAGACCGTATGCGATAAAGTGGATACTACGCGTCCCACACAGTTACGGGGATTCCGTTTGCGCCACAAAACCTCCTATAGGTGCGAGTTAAACTGCCGTCGATTAGATCCATATGGTGATTTGCACGGCTCCATGGCAAATGACCGTGTGTTTTCGACGTTTTCTTTGTGAATGACTGAACTTTCGGAATCCACAAATTAACGGAGTGGTTGATAGTTCAATATTCATGGTGCGCTATTGCATTCTGTGCTCGGTAAGTCCGCCTCTCGCCTGTTATAACGATGGTATTAGGCTAATATCGACCGTGATATATGTATGATTAAACTCGGTCGGACAGGAAGTCGGATAGTGGGGATCAGGGTGGCAAAATCCCGTTTGCTTTTAGGGTACACTACAATAAACACATTCGGGATATCCCTTTCAAATCCATCCAACACGCGCTTCAGGAGACTGCCCTCCTCCGCGGCACTTCCGCCTCGTGAAGGGGAATTTGACGAGTTCATCAACCAAAGGTGTGCTGTCCTTCTTTCTGATTCCGCCGATTCCTCGGTGGAAGAATGGCAACCCAAAGAATAAAATCGTTATCAAATTCTGGTTGATCTAGGCCATGTTCATCGTCTGAGTATTCATTGTGCGTTCAAACTAGTAGTTGCTCCACATGACTGACTTAAGTTGTGAACATTGTCTGAGGGTGCACTATGCGCACACAGTAGTGGCCGATACATCCGATTAACCTTCACCATGAGCAACGTGGAGAACGAAAACTTGCAGGAGCTTGTGAGAAACTTGTGCTTTAGGCGTTCGGGGCAAATGTTAAACATGATCACTGACTCAGTTGACTGTCATGTTGATCGGAATAATTTTCTACGCCGAGATAAACAATTGGCGGTCTAAATATAAAGTAGTGGCTGGCCGAAGAATGCACCCCAAATGATCGGCAGGCGGCTTGAGTCAATCTGGTTTCATATGCTGTTCTGTGCGAAAGGCACATGACCTCAGTCTAGTTGGAGACAAGGCAGTGTAATGAATAGGGTTGATTTTCGAAGATTCTCGGCAAAAGAGGCTTCAGTGTCCACAATTCACAGTTATATTTCATAATCCAGTTTCGTACGTTTTTGTATATACCGTTTTGTTGCCTCCATCTGTACACTTGTTTGAAACCATCAACATCACTTTTTAAATTGAACCGTCAACATGAATAAACGGAAGTCACCACACATCGTCTCCATCTTCTTCAGTTGTATGGATTTTTGATCTGTTAAGGCAATTGCACAGCGAACTATTTCAACTCTGCGTCTCAGCCGATCTGTCGACGCTCAACGCTCATCATCCCACGCCTCGTGTGGAATTATTCGTCAGTCATGTTCCGGATCTCATCTTTGGCGCTGTCTTTCTCTCCTGTATTGGTCTATTCAATCCAGCCGACCTTGACTTATCGGTGGGTCGTTCCCATTTTACTGATACGTCTTCCGCTTAACTTGGACCCTCACACTTTGAGCCCATCCGTTACCGTTGCAGCTGTCCTTTGGTATTATCATATTTTCGGTCATTTTTATCGTTTGATTTGTTAGGTCCTTACAAGGTGGACAGTACCCTTTACTCACACCGTTATATATTTGTAGTGGAACAGATGTGTGGATTACAATAATTCTCGATATAAAAATAACGGGTGAAGTCAAGGGCCGGACTCATCAAAAATTGACAATATTCGTGAGGCGTCCAGTGAGGCTCGAAAATACTAGGATTTGAAAAAGGCCAACAGTATAGCGTAAGATGTCTTGTGCACGG
>LUCH01008956.1:0-14264 GCA_013368495.1 Paragonimus heterotremus | reverse complement strand
CTAATAACGTGGACTCGTGTAAGAGGGCCTGACGGCTTTTTGGCTTGACAGTGCTCGTGACTAACGACAATCCCAAACCACCAGCGGAATGTGTGTGTGGCGTTTGGTGGGCACGGTAGGATGGTGCAGATACCAACTGTGTCGGGCGCACAATAAATGAACACGGCTGCTTATCGAGGTCACGTTACGGCTCGGAAAGTAGGATAGAAGGTCATAAAACGTCAAACCGCGTTGAGGTATAAAATACGACGTATCAACGGGGTTGTTAGTGTATACAAGGACAAAAACGTGTCAGCAGCGTTTTCTTCTGGGACGTTCCACGTAAATGTTGAGGTGGTGGTCAGACTCATGGCTGCTATGATGATGATGACGGTGTGTCCACATAATCAAGGCAGCTTTGGTTATTGATCCCACTGGCCCGACCGACAACTGGGCACCTGATAGCGCATTACTCGACTGCGGCCTGGCCTGTTGCACAGGAAGCTGGTTCATTACATCTACTTTTCACGGTGAAATAAGATTATTTCACCAACAATCTGAACCAAGACCCGACGACTGATGAAGTTACACTCAATCTGTGCGCCAAATGAAGCAATCTAAGAGAATACATCACCTGTGGGAAAAATCTACGAGTGGATTGGAAGGAAACATCCACCTTGCATCACCGATTTAGGCGGATAGCTCATGTTAACAATCGTTTAGTAAAGCCAAGAGTAGTGAGCGCTTACGTACAATGTAATAAAGAAAGCATTATGGGGAAAGCCAAATCCAATGACTGTACAAATAAAACTACCTGTTCGCAATTTCAAATAGTAACAGATCTGGCGTTATGATTGCACTCCACATCGGCGCATGCCAAGGCGATTCCTTGGGTCAACCGTACGTTGCTGCATAAATTACCTTATCTTTGGGATGGAAGCAAGTTAGTTTCAGTTAACAAGTGCCAAGAGTTGATATCGACGACCACTTCAAGAATCGATCCACTGTTTATAAAAATACGATGATAACGATTTCAGATGCAGGTTGACAACCGTACGTCTGTGGTAAAATTGAGACCTGTCAATTAGTTATCCGAATCACAGGTTAACCATCTATGCCGGCAGGTGCCGATATAATTCAGATTTCGAAAACCTTCCTCTAATGTACATCATACTAAAATACATTTCTTAACCACGAAACATGACCCGAATTCAAGGGACAAAAATATCACGACGCAAACAAAAATAGACATTTATTTAAGCCGATCGAGTATACTTTCCCCAAAAGTGAAGTAGAAAAACAGAAACAATAAAGCAAAGACTCATCACGAGAACAGGCACAGGTCCGACCTTGATACCAGGAGAATCTTCAGAATAGAAGAGAAAAACAGGATTCTTTTGCGCAGGCGGGGCAACTGGTCTTTTAGACGTAGCAGCAGGAGCCTAAACGAGTGGAAATGACATCTGGTCAAATGCTCGAAATGTACAAAGTAGGCGGCTGTGTATGAGTAAATCAGGTTTACTGTAAAAGCACCATATTTGCACTTCCACATTAGTAACCAGATCAAGCACATTTATAATCAATTAATGATCATTTAACACAGTGAATCAAGGATGATATGTGATGATACAGCAAGTGTCCCAAGAACAGTGGCATAGAAATTCATCCGTAAATTACAATGCAACGTGGCTAGTCTGGTAATGTTCGTTAGGTCCCTTCTAGTCACGTCGATCTAGTGGTTAAACATAGTGTTTAATAAGGTCACTGTCGATTTCCTGAAATTTCAGGTCAGCCTCAAATCGTGTGAGAAACGGAGTAGCGGTTCTAAGCAGCTGCACCGCAAAGACATATTTTAGGTAACCTCAGTGCCACTGATGAATTTCCACTACCCAACCAACTGAACGTGACTACGACATCGTATAACGTTCAAGCATCGACCGTATACATAAGGCCGTGATTACACCATACAGCATGTGTGTTTCGCGTATTTTATTGCCAGTAGTTGAATCGATCCCGGATGAATCACAGCATTTCCCACTTGTTTACGACCGGGCTGCTTTAGGCCAAACTTACTGAACGCTCTTGATATTGAAAGGAAATTTAGAAATTATACTCATGGCCAGAAACTGGAAGATAACGAGGTATACCCCATTGCATTGCACCAAAACTAGCAATACGCGGACTTTGAGTAGCTTAAAAAGGAAAGAAATAATAAGTCAACGAAGTACAGACGTTCAGAACCAAGGGAATATTTTAAAACCACTACAAAGCGTATGCCGACTGATCGATCGGTTATGAGTGAGTTCCCAAAACAGTGAAAGTACACCGTTATCCGATCCAGAGACTCAAGGAGCCCGACAGGTTGCTCGGCAACTTAAACACAGCAGTTTTACAGCTAACAATGAATGACTTCGTAAGTTCCCATAGATAACCAACTGCATTCGCCCTTTGGTACCGACTACATCGATTTAACAATGGCTTACATATAAAGCATAAAAGTCAAGAATAATCAGTTCAACTACAACAGATTCCTAATTACTACCACAACGGCCTTGTGTCGAAAAATGATGAGCGAGATGATACCAAGTACACGATAGATAACTTGGCGATCCTGTTTGCATGCAGTGTGGAAAGTAAACGTTTACCCTCGACAAATGTATAATGATTCCTGCACTCGGGCTATCTTGGCTAAAGATTCGAAGAAAACTGCACCTTAACAACATTTGTTTACGAACTACGTGTTATGGCGACGGTGCTAGAATGACCACCAAAAGTTGCATGCTCATTGGTGCACTATTGTGGTGGATTATCAAACGGGAGGTGCGGGTATTCCAACACTCGGCGGAATACCCCAACGCAGGGAGGTATGTCCAAAAGCCGACGGCGAGTGGATCAGGGGCAGCGTGGGCGACCGGAGGAGTCATCATTCGACTGGATCAGACCAACGGGCGAGACACGGCAGGTAAAATAGGATGGACGGTCAGATCGGGGGCGCGGTTATTCCAACACTGGAAGGAATAGCTCGACGCGGTCGTAGAATACGGTCAAAGCCTACACTCGATCGAAGGCATCGATCAGAAACATAAATGGGGCAGAGGTGCGCACGACGTGTGAGCGGACACCGGGGTGTGTGTGTGACTCATAAATGCGAGCGCGCGCGTAGCATGGCAACTAGCGAGTTGGACAGTAAAGATTATCATATAGATTGCACATCAATCAATTGATCGCAGCTGCCACATCTTCATAGACTTCCCAGTAGGTCCCTTTTGAAAAGAAGCACTAGACTCAATCTGGCGTTATGATTGCACTCCACATCGGCGCATGCCAAGGCGATTCCTTGGGTCAACCGCACGTTGCTGCATAATTTACCTTATCTTTGGGATGGAAGTAAGTTAGTTTCAGTTAACAAGTGTCGAGTTGATACCGATGACCACTTCAAGAATCGACCCAGTTTATAAAAATACGATAACTATTTCAGAGGCAGTTTGACACTAGACTCGAGTCTAGTGCTACTTTTCAAAAGGGACCGACTGGAAAGTCTATGGGAATGTGACGGCTGCGATCAATTGTGGGTGATGTTTAATCTATATGAAGATCAAACTCCTCCACTACTCATCAGTAACAAAGACTGTGTTTTATTGGACGCCTTCTCGTTACATTATGTTTTAGGTCACTCGTCTCTTGAAAAAACTTCCGAATGGATGAGAGTATTGCTAGCGCTGTTCCCGACTGCTTGTATCGGGATTCTTGGGGGACTCGAGTAGGCGCAGTTTGTTACCTTGTACGATGTTTACCGCATAGCTTTGGTTAGTTCAGAGGTAGCTTTAGCTGGGACTTTTCGTAGAAAATGACCCTTATGATCTTAACCTGACCTGTATTGGCTGGCTTTTCGAGGTGTCACCATTTGATGGACAACGGATGGGCTTAGAGGATATGATATCTTCAAACGCACTTATCAATCATTAGAAACTAAAACGGCCATTTTACAAGCAATTAGAAATTATTATCTGAGTCGTACATGAATGGAGAGAAACAACAGTACACGCACTTTTTCGAGAAGAACCAACTTACAAAGTAAACGTAATAATGCGTCCTGCTGTGTAGGATTCATCCATTGGTGAAACCATCCAGCGGTATGATATTCACTGTGAATCACAATGAAGGACAAAGACTTGATATGCTTAGTCCGTGTGCTGTCAACTAACATGAAAGCAAACGTACTCCGAGTCATGCCAAGCTAGCAAGGTAGTGAACGGGTTGTGATACAGCTCCGCGTCTAAGGCGACTTAGCGGGTCTTGATCAAAGCAAGAATACGCTGGGGGTTGGTAATTATCACTGTTAAAATTTATCCACCTCAAGTTATAATTGCCTACAACTGCAAGCTGCAGCTAATTTTCACTTCCGTTGAAGTACTGCAGGAATCCTTGAATGCGTCGATAGTTTCTGTTGATGTTTAGCCGGTCACTGGATACCGAAGTCTTGTCTTGGCTTAATACGATGCTATTTATATGTTGGCCTGAACATCTGTGCAATTTTTATTCCGAATTACGTAGTAATGTGGTTAGTACAACTAATTAAGCGATACGACTCTAACTTAAACGCCGGCCGCATCAAACAGTTGGTCACACGTCTCCGGCTATAACGTGAATGGTTTGAGGGTCGTTATTACACAACGAACTCGGCGATCTGCGAAAGCTGACCACTTGTCATTGGCCGTTGTGGTCATAATTATTGATACATATCCGAAAAGTCGCACAACCAGTTCATTTTTATTCTTAGTTACATGCGAAATTTCGTCACGAGACTGGACTTTGACGCGGTGTGACGGCTTACGTATCTGTTGGACCAAACTGGACGGTGTGGCCACCACACCGACAGCATCACCCATAACAATCAAGTCAATAAGCATAGGTGGGATACACCACAGTCTCCTGGTCCTCCGGGTTGGGGGTTGGAAAAAGGTTGGTAACTTTCTCCGTAGAAAGTAACAGTTCTGACACACGGTCACCCACCCACTACTTTACGGTACAACCTTTTGAGACGGAGGCTTTAGGTGAGAACTTCAATCGCTCTCCCGTCTAGGTCAGAGCGTCCTGGTAGTACCTCAGTCCACATACAATTATGAATACTCACAATACTGTTAACTTCACACTGCATCAGTCATCCCATAATATAAACCGGATCACCCAGTCCGCTGCATACAGCAGTGTAGGTAGGCGAAAACATGCTATTGCTGACCCCTCCCCCACTGTCGTGTCAAATTTAGCTCCCAAGTCCTTCCAGATAGCCCTTTCTGGTGATCATACTGGAGGTCTCACAACAGATATAGCTAGTCATAGTAACACTGTCGGTAAGTCCCATCTCTTACCACTCAGCCTCAGACCTCCCTCGTTCCGTAGGAAACCGAGACGTAGCCTGAAGGTTGGTTATGAGGCTTGGTTAATGGAGAAAGTTAAGGAAGTGGAAGGCGCTTTCGCTTCAGAGAACATCGGCAAACTCTTCGTTTATCCTTGTTACTGGTTTCAGACTACTGTCTGTCAGTGAAGCTATCAGCGAGGCAGATGGCACACTCATTTATAAGTCAAGAAGACTACTGCGGTGGGTGGAACACCTTGAAAGTCAATTTAGCTGGCCTCCTGCTTCTACTGTGTTACCGCCACAAACTTGTAATGTAGAAGCCTGATCGGTAGATTTAGCACCACCCACTGAGACTGAGGTTGGCTGTTGCATTTCAGCTCTTGAACGTAGTAGGGTTGCTGGCTCAGATGACCTCCTGCCGACACTTTTTTAAACAAGGGGGGAGGCGTTAGTAGTGGCTTTGACTTAGCTGTTTCAACATGTGTGGACAATGGAGACCATTCCTCTGCGCTGGCGTCACTCGATAATAGTTCTCATATTCAACAAAGGCATCAGGGGCCCTTGCGGAAACCAAAGAGGAATTAGCTTAACCTTAACCATTACCACGGTTCTGGCATCCATCATACCTTGTCGACTCATTGCAGCTCAGCTAGGGTGGTACTCACCACTCAGGGCACCTCTGGCGACAGACAGGCATCTCTCTGAAGCTTAAAGGTCGTGTATATAAGGCGGCAGTGACGGCTGTGTTACATTATGGCAGCGAAACCTGATCGTTCAGGGCGATAGACCTGAACCGTCTTCAGATAGTTGACCACCGATGTCTGCGTTCGGTCGTTCGTATCGGGTGGCTCCAACGGCTAAGCAACGAGGAGGTTAGGAAGCGAGTATTTTGTAGTGATTGTCAAACGAGTTCCTTCGTTAAATCCTTACATTTGCACAGACTTCGATTGTTAAGTCATGTACTAAGGATGCCAGCTTGTCGTCTACCACACCGAGCACTCTTTGCCAACGCTGCGGTCGACTGGCGTAAGGTGCGAGGTGGACAGATGATGACCTGGTGTACAGAAATGAAGTCATTCACGAAGGGGTTAGCCACTGCGGATCGGGTTCGTCTTCCGGACTGGGGACCTCGCGACTCACACAGTCGATGACTGGAGATTTTAGGTGATGGCGGCTAATCGAGCTCAGTGGTGTGAATGTTGTCGTTGTTAGGTCGAGTTGTCTGTGAAGTGAGTGCATTTAATGACGCGGGGCGATGAAGGCCGTAAGGAAGCTGTCTTGCTGATGAAGCCATACTTTCACTTACGACTTGGTTGTTTGCTTGGAAGGTGTAGGCACCTTGATGCAATTAAAACGCTGTCTCATCTGGACAGCGAAAGTCCGGTTGATCATGCCCCCTGATCAACCGGACTTTCGCTGTTGTAGCGACTATAACATGATATTTTTGATAGTCGCATTCACTTGTACATTTGTGATGATTTTGGCTTTTTGCCTACTTTTGTTTTAGTCAAGCTATTCCATTTGTAATATCCGCCCCGGGGCTACAACCACAACTCGCTCCGTGCCCCGCTAGCTTGACGTGCTTTCTCTGTACACTTTACCTTCCAGGGTCGATACCAATACACAAGGGTCAACGCGCTGAGTCTTTGTTTTCATTGTCGATTGGTTTATCGATAGTGACTATAGACTGGGTAGTAATCTGTTGGACCAGTTCCAACACTGTCCAGATGAGACAGCGTTTTAATTGCACTACGGAACTTATACAAGGCAGCTTCTTGGGTACGTTAACCAGGTCAAGTACACCGGCTTGGAGAAAGCCATACTCAGTGTCGAGTGTGTTCAACGCTCGGTCATCAAATTGATCAACGGCCCGCAGCGAACTGAAATACTTGGTCTGTACCCACTTGAAGATCAGCGACTCGGCGGTGAGTCAATTTTTGCTCACTCCCTCTGTATCACTGATTCCGCCAAACAGTGGATGGTGGCAGTCGACGTCATGATAAATTTTGCAAGCCCTACTTTGGTGACCTGTAGATTCGACTAACTCCCTGTGTTATGTGTAAAATGACCAAAAGATTGTAGTTACATACTGTGCCCAGGTTATTGAAAGCACGTATGACATACGCTATTTGACTGGTTGTTCGCACCACACCACTGTGAGGTGCGAATCCAGTCCCAGTTTAATTGCTCGTCGACGGTAGGTCACTAACCGCCTCAGAGATAATTCTGTGTCGGTAGCGTTTACACCGTTATACCAGACCACCCACGTACTTCGCCTAAACACTCGACCTCCAATCTCAACGGCATTCCATGCACATTTGGGTAACGCGTACAGGCGAACAACAACTTTATGTGCCATGTGTTAAACTGTCCTCGGACATTTCCTAAACATACTTTTATGATATTTAATCGCTGGAATCATCTTCCTTTTCAGATCTGTGGTTGCTTCGCTAGGGGTCGTTTTAGGGTTCTATTAGGTTTCCATTCACATGAATTCTGGCCAAATTCATAACTACACCGTGTATTAATCGTTGAGAGATACTGCTAACACATGGTCAACACGGTTTGCGGACCACTGGAGCCAGACGCCGGCAAGTTAAAGGCTATCTACTTCACGTGAGGTGTGGTAGTGTAGCGACGCTATTCGCTAATGTCAATTATGTTAGAGCTTCGAGTGCCATTTGTACCCTTTTTGTTTCCAACTTTTGTATGTACCTGAACATTTGTTCGACCGAGTAGAGATACCGACAAGTACCCCGCGCACTCGAACGTAGGACCCCGCTGCGTGCTTGCTTGTCGCTCCGCCCAATTATTGTTTCGTCTCGGTAATCGTTTACTCTCGCGTTGACCTCGCTGGTCAACAATATACACTCAGTCTACTCGTTGTGCTATTCTCAACCGGTCGTCTTTGGTTCCTTCGAACTCACAATAGGTGAAAAAATAGGACTTCTGTTTCTATCATTGTCATGCACATTTCAGATTAGCAAAACTTGTGATATACTTCTTGGTACTTCAGAATGACAGGCTTTCTGAATTTTAACGTTATACGGAACCTCCGTAAATATAAACGTGGTTGTTTAACGTGCCCTGGGAGAGATGAACCAGTCTAGTTATCGTGCTTATCGAACAAGTCAAAAGAGCAACAGGGTGGGATTTGGAAGGTTTCTACTCAATGTTTACTTTCGGCCCACAACGACCGGCGTGGAGCCCACGTTGATGTACACCAACCAGCCAGTATGTGTTCGCTGGGGTATGCTGTCGCCGAAGTAACAAGTGGTATTATTATAAATAATTTCGGAACATGAATGTAACCTGAGAAATAACTACCAATTGGAACCGCCGGAACTTATCGGGATTGATGGACTACTAGCAAAAACGACGCCAGAAGCAGTACTTTAACAATCAGAACACGCGAAAACCAGGGCCGTTGGCTATAGCTACATGATCGTGGTCTGTGAGCGCAGTAAGTTGCACAAAGCATAAGTTTACACTTGTAAACTACTGCCTATCGTCTTTAAAACAAGTTTCAACAGACCGTTTGATAGCGCGGTATGTGCAGGATGACTGAAAACGCTCGTGTTGGTTTTGAAAAAGTGCATCGTTACAATACAATTATATAATTATAATATATAATATTATATTATTATTATATTATCATTATATTACATTATACTGTATTATATTATATAATTATGTAGCGGGATACAGCGTTGAAGTTGGCCGATATTTGGGACTCATTTGACCGTTGTAACCGATGAGCGTCACCTTAAATCTGTAGCGATATTAGCGACCGCGTGCGCGTTGTGCAACTTACTGTGCTCACAGTCTACGACCACGTAGCTATAGCCAACGTCAAAACCAGGAGGGTGTATCTTCTAGAGCACTCACCTTTCTTTGTCTCACACCACCTCCAGATGTGCTACGAGGCGACGTGGGAGCGGCTTTAGCTGATGACAATGACTAAAATATCATTGGTTAGCAAATCAAAAATCTCAATTACGTACCATGCCAATAAAGTCACACGATGGATTCCAGCAGACGACTCGACGTCTGCACCACGAAACAAGTAAGTGGCACAGTAAAACAAACATGTCTTCTGACGTTATTTATCACGTCAGGGAAAATTAGCACGTCCTTCTGAACACAATTATTAATTACTGACCTATCACAATGCATCAAAAATAGTATTTAATGCTGCACTTATTTCTTAACTTGTACCACCTTACGTATTTGGCAACAGGGTCGTCGCGCTCCCTTCGAAAATACAACTTGAAATAGCGGCTTGTTCCACTACACATACTTTCTTCCGCTTCCTTTCAAGCAACTGAACATGATGTCTGTCCGTGTCCGTACATTGGGCTGAGGAGAATGACCAACTAGGGCCCTAGTTCGGCGTACTTCGTGCATGAGAACAATTTTGATTATGATTCATTCCTCGGACATTGGGGTTCCTTATATAAGTATACATATTTGTACAGTTTTCATTATTTTGTACTTCATTATGCTAACGGTGTGTAACTGGCGCATCAGAACACACTGTACATTTTCGTTCCACTCGAGTAAAAACAACACAACACGTTTTTGATCAAAACTTTGCCACATACGCTTGCTGGTTCTTCCCACGAAGCCGATGGTCGCCATCCAGTTTAAGGCATCCTGCTTGTTGCACTGGCTTTCAGCTCTGTTACTTCGCATCCTCGGCTACGCTTGGAACAATCCGAATACTTTCCAGCGTTGTTGGACGCCTCACGAACATCGTCAATCTTTGGTGCGTTCAGTCCTTGACTTCACTCGTTATTGTTGTACCGAGAACTATTGTAGTTCACACAGCCGTTCCACTACAAACTGGTGAATCCGACGCGACAGTTACTTTACCTATCTCATTTTGGGTGTCTTATTATTTCGATATGTCTCAGCGCAATGTTGAAGCTGACAACGATTTCATAAAGGTATCTATCACTATTCGATTTCCTAGTTTTTGGATTTCTGATTTCCGATTGTGGTTTGGTCAGGTCAAAGCCATGTTCAAGGCTCATAGAGTTTAACAACAACCTATGATGTATTCATGCGTAGTTCAGTCTATCCCAACTGAAATTGCTGCGGACGTTTGTGATCTTATTAATGAAATACCTTCAGAATGCCCATACGACACCTTAAAAGAGGCCTTGATAAATAGAATTGGACTGTCGGAGCAGAGGAAGTTAGAACGGCTGTGGTTCCAATATTAAACTGGGTGATCGTAAACCGTTGCAACTACCTCGACACATGAAACATCTGTCTGGACCCCGAAAAATTGACGATTCTATTTTTTGACAACTCTGGTCGGAACACCTGCCTCCGTCTACCCGCGAAATACTAACATCGTTTACTTCCGCCATCCCCATTATGAAATTAGCTGACGCTGCTGATAATATGATGGAGGCTAACTTATCTTTCCAACTGGCTCCTGTCACCTCCCCCACCCCATTCCAGCAACCCACTGACGTATTTACCGCACAAATTGCTGAACTCGTTATGAAGGCGCAGCAGATGACGGACCATAGTTCTCGACGGAGTCCGTCATCATCTAGTGTGAGCCCATTCAACCGCCCGCGTTCACAAACACCTTCGGTAAACGCACTGGCCAGTCATTAACGGTGACGACTGTCTCTGGCTTAATTCCAACATGTCGCTTATTTTCCACATTTGACATTTCTGAAAAGCAAAATTACGTGATAAACGGAAGAACGTAAAATGATCGTGTGAAGAACAATGGATAATGGAATGTGTGATTTTCTGGGCAAACCCTTTGTATAAACTTATAATTCTGTGTTAGTTAATAAAATATATATCATTAGCAAACAGTTGTTTTCGTGTAACGCGAAGAGATGGATTACCAGCTTTTCCCAGTAGATGACTACAGTCTAATTTCGGTGTCATTTCGGTGCGTCTGGCTTATATATAGAATGGAAAGAATGTTTAGCAACATGACAAGGTTGCCAGGTGGTCTATTAGGATAGAGACAAGCGAATATTTGTATGTAATCATATGAGGCGGACAGGTTATTTTATATATTTGTTCTCCAAGCAGTTTTATGGTGCACAGCTTTTGCGTAGTGATCAATAACTTCATACGACTGGCTAACATCAGGCCTGAAGTGAGAGTGTTCCAGGATGATTTGGTTGTTACTAACGGGAGGTGTATATTGACAACATGTGCTGACCGTGGCTTTTTTGTCCAGCTGCAAGGTTAGGACATAACTATGTACAAGATTTATTCTGCTGGAGTAACTAGTAAGCTTTGAAACCTAGATAAATATCTTCGGTGGTGAAATTGATAGCTTTTATCGGTTCGAAATGTACGTGGCGTCGTACTTTGTAATACAGGGTCCCCCCTCAGGTGGTATTAGGTCAGTTTACAAAGAAGTCTCCAGGAAGATAGTGTGAAAATGGACATGACGTTCATTAATGTCAGGAAAGTTTCTAAGCTTCGTTTCAATTGATGTATGTTCTTAATGGCTCTAATTGCGTGTTGGAGTTTGTTTCAAATTAAAGAAAAGATTCAAACGCGGTTTTCTACTAGAGTTAAGATCCGTCAAAGTAAACTCTTTGTTCCTGAGGTTGTACTTTGAGCTAGGTTGTAGACGAATCGTGAAGTCAAGGGTGAATATATTGCCACAAACTGGATTGTGCATAAGTGCAGGGTTCGACTAGAAATGCCGTAGCCAAACAGGGTTGAGTGCAAACGTCTGGCAGCGTTCCATGTGGTTCAGAGAAGACAGATAACCCACTAAACCTTTCGTGGATGTATGTTGAAGACTTTTCACAGCTAGCCTATCATAATTGCGCAGGTGACTATATATGAACATGCAGCACTCAAGCTGGAGTCGTATGCACAGTTTATAAAGATGCGGTTGAGCTGCAGGAAGAACGAATGAGTGATTAATATATCTAATCGTTCGGCTAGTTTAACCTACTAGGAGATGTATATGTTCAGCGAAGTTAAATAAGTTTCAGTAACGTATACCTAGGTCGCGGCCCGAGTTATCATTTGAAATACTGTGACCATCCAGTTTTGTAAAGTCCCCTAGTATCTGACAACCGAATACAACGATGGTGGATTTCGCGTCTGAAGCTTTCACCAACCAAGTTTGACACTAAGACTCCGATGACATAAAGTCTTTCTGTGCTTCTTCGAAAGAAGAACTGAGATACCATAGGGAAAACTGTAGACAATTTTGGTGTCGTCAGCAAAAGTTCACACATATTGTTTATGTACATAATTAAGATTAACGGTCCCAGGATGTCTCCTTGATTCGCCTCACTGGTGACTGGTCTGAGCGTTGAACATTTATCTCCTATTTTCACCGTTTGTGTGCGGTCCTTTATTTACGAATCAAACCAGCTAAGTGATGGGTCACGTATACCGGAAGATGCCATTCTGATCAGAAGACTCTTATGAGGCACACGATCCAAAGCTTTTGCATACCAGAAATTATGTTAATAACTGCATTCCTTGAATCAGCAGATTTTGTGACATGATTAAAGAATTCCAGCTGGCACGCCATGCATGAACGTTTGCTGAGGACTCCATGCCGGAAGTGGTTTATAATGTTTTGTGATAATAGGAATTCAACCATGCTGCATCTTGTTGTCCTTTCCAACACCCTAGAGCAAATTAAAGTGTGGTTAATGGGACGACAATTACTGGCGTCTTGTCGCAAGACACCTTTATAACGGGGCTTAGTTATGGAATTTTTCCACTGAGGAGAGAAGGAGCCTGATGTTAGAGAAAGTATGTAAGTATTGAGTAAGAGGAGAGGAGTGTCCTCCCCTTAGCGTTTGAGAGCAACGGGGTGACTATTTTCAAGACTAGGAAGGTAAGAAGGTTTGATTGTAGCTGAATGAGAGCGTAGTTTCACTGCATCAACAGGAACGTATCTCAGGAACTTATTTGTCTTTACAGGGAGAGGTGGAAGCAATATATTTCCTTCAGTGTTGAAGGAAACATCATAATATAAATTGAAAATCCCACATATTGTAACAGGATCATCTACGGTGGTTTTGCTTTGTAGTATTACCACTGAGATAATAGGGTCTGTTGCACAATTCCCGTGTTTTAATAATTGCATCAAATCAAAGCTCTTCTTCTTACTGTTAAGCGCACGTTTTTCCCCATCTATCTGGAGCACCTTGGTTCTATATTTCATAGTATCGAACATTTTATGCATTTGCATAATAGGGTAGAAATCGGGTGTTTTTCGGTGCCTTCATTTCAGACTTTTGAGCTTACACTGCTCTTTTGCAGTGAGAATCTTGCCTTTACCGCACACGTAACTGCGTTCTGATCTTTCCGGGGCTAAGTTGTTCATGCACAACCCGAAATGTTCATTTAATACTTTGGTTGCAGTACTAGGGTCAGGGGTCAGAAAGAATATGTTCCACTCCGAGGATCTCAACAGAGTGGTGAGCATATTCCAGTCGATGCATTTAATTTGACGGTAACATGATGTTCGACGTGTTTACAGTTTTTGGGCCAAACCTGGGGTTGACCACATCGTGATCACTTTTTGGTATCTGCTCCAGGGCTGTAGAAGATTACATACCTGTTGTAAAAATGAGATCTAATGTGTGGTCTAGTCTGGTAGGCGCCAAAACGTGCTGGTGTCATCCGTTTATTTGGACACATACGAGGAACCCAGCCTGGTTTGCATGGAATGTAAACGATGTCCAATAAACGCCGAGCACATTGAAATCTCCATCAATTATTTTGTACTGTGGAGGCAAAGTTGGTACACAATTCAACTCATTAATAACGTTAATCATGTTATCATTAGTGACGTTAGGTGAACTGTAGACGCATCCTAATAGTAGTTCATAGGAATCAGTTTGTAGTGGATCGGAATGTTTCTAACTAGAACCGTGCCTATCCCCCACAATAATTAAAC
>LUCH01008955.1:0-16510 GCA_013368495.1 Paragonimus heterotremus | reverse complement strand
GCGATAAACCACCTCTGATGTAATGCCAGTCTCACATGATAGAAAAAGAGAACCTGGAACTGTGGACACAATTACGGCTTCCTTGTATTTCGAGATGGAAACACTTTTACAGGTGATGGCACGTTAAGCAATTTATTAAGCTGTGTGAGACAGATGAATGCTAATCACCCTGGGTCCTCCTTTTGTTTGAGTCCCAATAGGTCAACCCGCTCAACAGCTGTCAATATAGCGGCAAGGATGTAATCAGTAAACTCCCGATTGGCCGCATTCTCGTTATTCAGGTTTCATAACACGTGACTGTGATTTACTGTCCTTTGAAAACCACTACCCTGAACCCAGTGTTTACCGCGCTTTCTATCGTGCTTCGGTTTCCGGACCATCAGAACCCCCCAATGTACATAGACTGAACACCGCCGGCAACTGATATCAACTGCTGCACTTCCATAAATTTTTAACTCGGCCACCTCTCGAGCTTCGCTGCCGTTAGATCCCATAGCTATTGCATCTCCCTGCCACACACGGGACTACAACTCCGGCCACGTTTTTACCGTCTCTTTTCGAGGTGATCTGGCCTAACCTTTACTCACAAGCGAATCTAGTTTAACGTTCACATTAAAACCTCCACCGTGCCTGATGCGGGGTCAATGGCTCAGGGATCAACACAGTTGCTTCATAACAGTGTGGCTGACGTTCTAGTATCGTTTGTGGCAAGTTTACGCACCACTGACGAACTCAGATGGGAACAAAACTCAAGTCTAGAGCTTCTTTCCAAAACACAGATTGGACGATTTTTGGGAGTGCGACATCTGCAATCAATTTTAGGGTGATGTTCAATCCGTATGTAGAACAAAATCCCCTATTACTAATCCTTGACATGTATCCACCATTAACCGGGGGCTGTTGTCAACGTTCAAAGAAGTTCTTCACCCCCCATAGTAATTACGTACTGCAGTTACGTTCACCTGGTTCTGAGCACCATCTCGATGTCCGGGTATGTTCGGAACTAACTTCGCACAACACGCTAGATTCTTTGCCAGATTTTGAACATACGCCATACACAATAGCATTATCAGCTCAAATGCCTGATGAAAACCGTTTGTTACAGCGTCAGCTGTAAACCTTATACCTGCTACTTCCACACAGAATAAACAGTTTGTCATCCGTACTTTTAGTCCTCCATGACATCCAACTCCTTCAGGTCTATACGGTAGCAAACCGTGGTTGGCCGACTCCTGAATTCTGGGCAACAAACCTCGCCTTTCTTCAATGTCCAAATATCTGTCGATTTAGTGAAAGTAAAACAGGACTAACGCCTCACAGTCTCGTAAAGCATCACCTGCATAGCTATTGCTTGTGAGTGCATACTTATCCCGTACTTTAATAGTCTATCCAACAACATCAAGACAACCAGGCTCAAGCTAACTGGGTGATTGTTGCTCACCCATTTTACTCGCTTTGACTGCAGACGAGTGCAGCCTTTGTCTAGTCTTCCGAAATGGTAAGCGGCTCTATAAACCGCTTGACAACGTCTTCACTCAGAGCTCTTCAAAACTCCGGGATGCATGTCTTAAGGTCCCGTTGCACAAGCTACATCAACGTTGAAAAAACAATCCTGTACGTTCTCAACCGTCTTCGCAAGCTACCCGTTTTAAAACATATTTTAAAATCTCCATAAACCTTACTGTAAAGAACGCTCAGTTTCCTTCACAGGTATCATCTCGAAGAGTCTGAGAACATTTGGCTTCTGGAAAGTTGTTTTGGTTATACTCTTCTCAGGATCCACTGAGTATAAACTATCCTCTACCGATGTCCATATTCTACCTGTTTTATGGCAGTCCTAATGATTTTATTTTGTTTAACTGACAACTTATTCCATAACCTCCCTTTATCCTTCAAAATCTCTTACTCGTCTCCATGTGATCACTATAGTTGTTGCGCTGTCCAATTTGATTCAGCCAATCTCAAATTCTTTTTTGGGACTGGGTGCTTTTTTTATTATGTCAAAACATGACGGAACTTTCCACTATATTGTAGCTTACCAAGGTGTGTGTGCTGCTGGATAAGAAATAAAGATCACTCTCAGTTCTGATTCGCGAAGCTCCGCGGCAATAGCACTACATTTCTAATTGGCTTAAGTGGGATCCTCATTAGTTTGACTCCTAAGCAGGTCATATAACCAAGTGCGACGCAGTCCAACAACGGCTTTGAATGATCGCCACTAAAAAAAACTGTTGGCTTGCTTGAAGTTAGCAAGGTACGTTTGTGGTCTTCATTTTGGTTCAATGCACGTACTGAACTCGATGAATCGTGTTAGTTTGGATTGTGGGTAGTCGACCTTAAATCTGATTTAACTTTATATTTATTATGTGTGCTGAACGGCTGTGTTGAACTGTTCATTATGACTGCACATGCAATGCGTGTTTTCCTTCGTCGCGGCCAGTATCGCGCCCTTATTCAAGCTTTCCCATTTAGCACTGATTTACCGACTCTCACATTCGTTCATACCTGGCTATTTCAATGGATAATTTCTCGTTGACTGGTGACCAATTTCAAGATTGTTTGCGGTTGTATTCTTTTAAAAGCATCTCTGTCAGACAGTCTGAGTACGCGGCTTCTGTGTTATTGGAGTAGGAGCGCAATTTCGCTGTAATCATTTTACAGTGCTGTAAAATCTTCCGTAATTTGGTCGCCTTTCCTGACGATTTCTTGAACTTGGAGAACGGTCTTATAAACCTAACCACCCGCATCAACGTTGCAAGATTTGTCTATTACGCACTGCTTCATGGATGATTGTAATTCATCGAGGGCGACTAAATTGCACTTAAGTCCCGAGGTTTCAAAGCTTCTCCCGATTTCGGTTCATTAAGTGGACCATAGATAGTCGGAAAAAGTCCGGGAGGATCCAACTCGAAGATCTCATTTTGTCTGAATTTGTTATCGACACTAAGACGGTCGACTACCTGCGCTATAATTGCAGAAGTTCATTCTCACTTCAAAAGCCTTGAGCCGGGCGCTGACATGTCAAACTTGTGACCGTGGATGAGACGTGCGTTGTTATTCCAGGTTATCCCTCAAACGCATCGGGAAAATTGAAGGCCAAACCGTAAAGGGCTTGCTGCCTCTTTCAGCATACATGTGAAGAATGAAGAATCGTGACAACAAGAATGGCAATACACTATGCAAGATGAGTCCTCTTGTTTTTTAAACGAGGGACTCGCCTATTTCCTAATTTCAGTGTAACAAACCAATTCTAGCGGCTTTATGTATGTGTTCGTTTATCCTCTTTCAGAACTGTGACCTGCATTGCAAGCAACTGAGCAAACTATGTGCCTGCTTGCAAACGCAAATTTGATTAAAGTTTCATGGTTATAAAAATAATACTGCTGCGGTCACTCTGAAAGCCACTCACTGGAACAATGGTACTACAATCAAAGTGCACCTTTATTAGTTGAGACAACCTGCATCATTGTTGATGCGCGTTGTTCCTGGCGCCTTGTTTTGGCAGCTCTTGTTTTCTACTGCAAAGGGTCACAGGAATCCCGTCAGACAGCGCAGTATAATTTACCTAGTCCAAATGCTGATCAACTGACTTCGCGCTCTGGTACGTTCGTTCACTTCAAGGGGTTTACCGTTTATTACACCAATTTACCGTTGGTCATATTATCCCGCCGAAAAGTCTTGGAATACCCAGTCTGAAATCCCCGTTTCCATGAGCAGTCACATCACCAGTTACACCAGGTCAATAACTGTCACGGAGAAGATGTTTTTACCCTTCTCTCTCCTAGTGGTGTGTCTTTATCTTTCCCAATACGGCCCGTGAACTCTATCCGACTCGCAATGCTTCTTAAAGTACATTTCAGAGACCTCACAACCGGACCCTTTTGCGCGTAGCAACAAACTTTCCTTTTGTGACTGCTTTCAGTTCCTTTGGCACCGCTTGTGGTCCACATCTTAGCCCTTGGCTCAGAGCCAGTATATGCGGAGGTTTCGCCAACGATATATGAATCCACTTCCGTCATCACAAAATGCCCCTATAAGTTTCCAACTTCAAACACACTGGTATCTGCCAAAGATGTTTCCCCTTGGCGTTCTTTTTTCAACTTATTTGAGACCACCATGTTTTCCGGCGTTTAATGTTTTCAGAGGCGGGGGTATATGATTTGATTGTAACGTCTATCAATGTGCAGGCTTGCAGGGATCACAACCATAAAAAACCTCATTTTTATTGCTTATGTCTCCGCGACATCGACATTCATGGTAGTGGTTAACGCATGAAATGCAATCCACAATGTGGTTCCCATACGAGGTACACAAACTATGTGCCCCTTCAGGAACTATGTTGTAACGAACGTGGAAACATATCTGACACATTGAAAATTTCCTTCGGATGCCTACAGGCAGCTTCTAACTTAATCATATTGATTACCTGACGTTCCGGTTCAACGTGAATCCTGTTCCGGAAGCAGCTGAAAAAATCAGTATATTCGAGTTTCTCCGAATTGAATATATCTGGTAAGCAGAATAGATAAGCCTAAAAGAGTTCGGTAGAAAATGTCCAATATTTTTAGCAGCTGGTTCTCAGTACACCTAAGCACTTACAGTCACACCACATTTTAGGTAACTTGTTCCTCTCCAATTCATCGTTTTACACGTAAGTTGGGTAGCAAAGCCAAGGCCCGCTTGCTTCTGCTTAACATCCGATTAGGGCTGTGGTGGCAAAATGAAATTGATGTCGTGGTGTTGCATCCTACCACAACCGTCCCTAGCGACTTAACTGAGAGATGTTGGAGCTTTTTAGGGAAATAATGATCGAGAGAGTTCAGCCGAGTGGTTCGAAATGACTTCCCTTGTAGGCGCCTACGGGTTCCGCGGGTGCGAGCCATTAACTTTCCAGAATATTCAATAATTCGCTGGCGGCTGAGTTGATGAGGAAATTATGTATCTGTTGTTTTTCCTCCGAGTTTAAAATCATGCCGTTTCGCTTCCAGTTTAATTCGTCTTCAGGTTTGTTTGTTATCTACCGGCGCCTGCTGCTGTGCAAGGTATTGGTTGAAAGCGAATTGCAGCATCGCCCCTGAGGCCCTCATCGATCATCAGGGATAGGGCTGAAGTATTAAACTAACCACCGTAAAGTAAACTTACATGAGGTTGGGCAGATAAGATTCCTCCGAAGTCATGTAAAGATTACCCAGTGTATGGTCATTCTCATGATCGGTTGCCTAATCGTAGAAATGAACGCCATTGGCGAAGGGTGAGGGGCGCGGCTAGAAAGTCGTCTTGTCGTCAGGAGATTGTCCGCTATTGAAAAGGTCTGCAGTGATTTCCATGTTTAAACTATTCGTTGCCTTCGGAACTTGAACAGAGATTATGCGTGACGGATGAAAACGCATGGATGACAACTTCATGGTCTTTGGCTGGTCTGGCAAATGAATGCCGAACTAGCTGGAAGGCTTGACTAATTTTTGCGACTATCTGCGCGACGTCACTGGCTTATTCAGACAGCGATATCACAGATACTTTAAAAACCACCCCAAATGCTCTGTTTCACATGCTAGATCCGTTTTTGTCATTCCAGGTTTTGTAACTCCAACTTTCTGGTCATGTCATGATGATGAATTGAAATCAACAAGAATAATGGTCAGAAATCCAAGCCTCTTTCCCGGCTCATTCCGGCCAGCTCCGCCTTGGTCCCCGCACTGCGAGCCGAAATAGCCTTTCAGAAGTGACCTGGGCGTCTACTAACAGTCCCTGACAAAAATTTTAGTCGTCTCAGACGAGCCTGTTTCAATTAACGCCAGCTTGAGGTCAACTGAGGTTGTTTGATTTTCGGCCTAGCGGTGGCTGCTGTGTAAATCTACATCCGGGGGGTTGTTGCCGTAATTCCCAAATGGCGCGGAGTCGGGAAGTTATCGTTGATGTGCACCGTTGGACTTCACGGTGGAACGGAGGATGTATAATTCGGTTTTGCTTCTAGTTCGCTGTTCACTAAAGAACGCAGTCCAACGCAGCGCCTTATTCCGTTTCCATATTTAAACGCCATGTGGGGCTCCTCAGGAAGCAATCAAACACGTTAACAAGAAATGCTCCCAGATCAACCGGCGGCCTTTTCCTTTGGTCACAAAGTTGATGAAGACATATTCGTTCCGTGCGACAGGCTGCGACAGAAGCCATGCTTGGTTAAATTCAGAATTTTCCGTCAGAAGGTGTTCCTACTTGTTGTGACCAGAAACTCTCTCATCACATTGCACGAAGTATTAATGATGTTGATAGGCCAATACGTAGTAGAGGGATACAATCCAGTTGCCCTGAAGTTAGTTTAGACAACAACTATCTTTCGTGCATTAGGAGCAGGCCATGCGTGAGCGTCTGTTTACATATTTTACTAGGGAACTTTAGTGGTGTAAAAGCAGTATAATTCTGAGATTCAATTTGGACAGATGGAATCTTTTAGGTCAACCTTGAAAAAGTGGTACGTCGCCTAATGTACTGAAGCAACGATTGGCTGATTACTTCAGCGTTAGCACGTATACCTCAAGATGCCAGCTTGTCCACATTGCATGCTGATCTACTGAAAAACATTTCTGTATCTTCTGGGAGACTGTTGTGTGGCTAAAGAAAGTCACCATTTCACAGTGTTACCAAGAAGAATGCCCTGATGGCATACTTTGCATTGTCACACGCATTATGGTTAGCCACACTGTTCAAAAGAGCCTCGACCAGGACATTTTGTTATACGTGCAAAGCGCATTAACAGTTCTTTTCCCGTCCCCTTCCCCATTCTGTGTGAGATACTTTCTGGTTCTCCGTTTGAACCAATAGTTTTGCGTTTCACACAACTGAGAAAAGAGATAGAAGAAAGGACCAATCCCACGCGGAGGACCTAAATTGGAAGACATATTTTACGGGATAGAAAAACGGCCTGTTTCCAGCACGGCCTCTTGGAACACACGGCTGTTGTCCGGTGGTGAGTTGTATAAGAAGTTTTAAGAGGAAAACTACCGAGATAGTGCAGTGGGTCGCTAACTTCAAGTTTAATTTTATTTTAACCGAAGTCCTTTACAACGTATTCTTGCAACTAATGACGGACGTGATAGACAACCAGTCATCAGTTCTCACCCATCGTAATGATGGCCTGTTGTTCGTGCATTCTCATCTCGGCGTGAGTATGCAAACAGGCTGTCTTAACAAGTACTCACACCCAGTCAAGTTGTACGATACAGCGCAAGAAGGATCGCATTTGATAAATATTGCTAAGAATTATCCTGCCATAGGGCGCATTCGCACAATTACCTCAACCAGTCACTTGCAATGCACCGATTACACACCATGTATCTAATATTGACTTGGAAGAAACGTATCAGCAGGCGTGTGAGTAGAGGCCTCTGTGTTTCAGCCGGTCAGTGATGGCAGCCATATGGCAGGCTAATGCAAAAGTGAACTCCTCATCTCCTGGAAGGAAAAGTATTCAAAAGGTGTAACAAGAAATAGTTGATTATCGGGGTGCAAAAGTTCGCGCTGTAGATACAGCCAGCAAAAACGGTGACGACTGTAAAATTTGATAGGAAAATAATCTGTCCCCACGATGCAACGCGCCAGTAGCACACAACGAAAGAAAAGGTAGAAGGACACCCCGACGCAGGATTCTGAAAAGAGTGAGGGGGCAACACATAACCAGAAAAGCTGACAGAAATTGTGTTCGAAGATATATTGCGCAACACGCAGCGGTACTAGCATAACCAAAAATCTCAAGGGTAGGAGGGTATGATAAGGCTACGTTCAAATGCAGCTGTCTTTCTTGCTCGTCTGTCTGTCCGTTGATTCGGGGTTTTCGTGCACAGCGTTGACGTAGCGGCCTGAAAGATGGACAAAGCAATCATATGCTAGTTACCACTACCACTTCCATCCGTGCGCGCTAAAAGGTTTTGACCGCGCGTTACGCAACTCCCCTGTTCGCTGAGTAGCGTCATCGGCGCGTCACCTACGTCTTACACATTAGGGACTTCCAATTCGGTCCTGACTTCGGGCGTGTCCGACGGCAGTTTGCTGACCGTAGTATGCGTGTGTGCATTTTTATTCAGTGGAATGAACCACGATTGGCTGTCTCTCAGCTTCTGCCGGTTTATTAACCTGACAGGTTGCCTCCGAAAGCAATCCTTCTGCAACATACTGTCGTTTCCATTGTTTATGCACTTTCATCGAGACTTCCAGGCTCGGAACCGTGATGTGCAGCCAGACTCTTTCGTCAACCTTCAGGAGAACTCCAAATATCCTTCTATTATAATACTCCTTCTGATGTCTGTGAGATGTCCCCAGATGTGTACGCGTAATCTGATGAGCCCGTCGAAGCGTTTCAAGAAGGCTGTTTACGTACTGTGCAACTGGAAAATGCGGTTGTTGTGCAGCAGGCAATCGGGTATTTGAGGGTAGTCTCACCTCCCGGCCGGACCACAAGAAGCATCGGAGTTTGATCAGCTGGCGAATTAATAACATTGTGGTAAGCTAACATACACTTCGGTATAACTAAGTCCTATTCGGTGACATTTGCCTCTGTGAAAGCCTTCGGGGGATTTTGAGGAATTGGTTCGTCATTTCCACCTGCCTATTGCTCTGCAGGTGGTAGGCAATGGTTCGCATTTTATCTATCCCTAGTAGCTTGTACATTTCTCGAACCAAAGAGTTCTCAAAGCAGGATCCTTGATCAGAGTGGAGCTGGCCGGGGGATCCCCGATGACATACCCAGTGGTCGAAAGTGACCGTTACTACAGTGGACCTATCCACCTGTGCAAAAGTGACTGCTTCGCAACATTCAGTGAAGCGGTCTACTAGGACCAAGATGTGGTGATTGGTTCGGGGTGTCTTAGGCAACGACCCTGCAATATATAGACCGACCACCTCGTTAGGATACCTTGCGATCATAACTTGTAACGGCGCCCGGCCTCCTATTTGCGGATTTTTGTAAGTGCCGCACGACTGACATAGCAACCCGACGTCTCTCCACTTATGTGGCCACCAAAACCGCTATCGGGCGGCCGCTTCCGTTTTATTCATTACCGCATGAACGGTTTCGAGTTGCAAGTTTTTAGAACGGTATTCACCTTGGACTGATGGACCACAATCCTTCTCATGCAAGTGGATCCTTATTGGATGAACAATACGCCCTCCCCCATCTTTATTTGTTCCCACAGCGTCCGAGGGCAGCGAGATTTTTAGCTTTGCTACTCCATTTCCTTGCTTGTTGGTCTTTCATCATTATTCCGGCACCTTTTGTAGATTAGCGCAGTCTTGGGATTGCTGCTTGAGCCCGCTGCCAGCGGCCGTATTCTGCGCCCTGTATGTTGGCCAGTGCTACGTGTTGCATAGTACAAGACGGATACTCGCGTTGATTGCGTGCTGAACGCCTCAATGTTGAGTCAACGTTGGAATGTCTTCTGCCAGGACTGTGTTCGCATAAGAGGTCACATTCTTGTAGGATCTCCTACCATCAGGCTAACTATCCATCTCGGTCTTTGAAGTTTTGTGACCAGTTAAGTGATTGATGGTTCGTGCGCACGATAAAACTTTTTTCCAGCAGATAATGCCGGAGCTGTCGCACGAAGAGTACTATGACAAGTATTTCTTTTCTTGTTGTACAGTAGTTTCCGACGCATTTACTTAGACCTCGGCTACCGCAAGCTATCACCCGTTCCCTACCGTCTTGCCCTCGCAACGACCTAACTGCTCTAATTGCACTGTCACTTACATCGGAATCCAAAACAAACTCCTCGGCCTTTAGTGACGGGTCAAGAAAGTCTAGAACTAGCGTCGTGCACAAAGCTTCGCGTAGTGATTTAAGGGCCTGGTCGCATATTTCTGTCCCCTGGTTAGGGGAGCGGAAATGTGGGTGAAATCAGCGATAAAGCGGCGATAGTAAGATGCTAACTTTAGGAAACTCCTCAGTTTGTTTACATCCTTCGGCGTGGGCCAAGGTCGAATTTGTTCCCAGTAATGTTACCTCTTTGAGCAGGAAGTAGCACTTTGAAAGCTTCAGTTTCAAACCGACTTCTGCCAGGCTGTCTAGCACGGGCTACAAATTGTGCATGTGTTCTCGTTTGGACCTTCCATTGAATACGACATCATCTAGATACACTAGGTACGCTCTGGGGATCAAGCCATGCAGTGTTTTCTGCATTAGGCGTTGAAGTGCGTTTGACAGCTCAAAGGACAACTTTGAACTCACACAGTCCCAACGGCACGGTGAACGCTGTCTTGACTCGGAAGTCAGAGATTTTGGCTCGTATTTTTTCAGAGCTTCCATGGTTGGCAAAGTGGAACCTTTATTTCTTAGACCAGATGGGAATCTGCGTTGGAAATTAATGACGAATGCTGTAGTGATGGCGTCCAAGTGTATCAATTTGTGAAGCAGCGCAAGCTTCAGCTTGGTCTTCGTAACCACGTATTTGACGACGTTCACTATAGGTGAGTGAGGATGAATATCCTAATAAATTTTTGGTAAAGGATCGTTGAAGATATTTTAAAACAAGCCTATCGGATTTGCGTAGTTGGCAGTAAATGGTTGTGCAATACTCAAGGTAAGATCGAACATACATTTTGTAAACAGCCAGCCTAGCATCTGGTAGACCGATTGTTTTTTTGATACGGCTTATTGTTTTTTTTAGATTTTGCCACCTGAAAGCGTACTTGTTCAGAAAACTGTAGGAGTTTGTTTACCATATTCCCAGATCTCGAATGGATGTGGCGGTGCTAATATGATGATCATCAACTGAGACAGACCCGTTGGGTATTTGACAACCATGTGATAACGTTCGGTTGGTTTGCTGAGAACGTCATGAACCATGTTTTACACCACGACTCCGATGGTCTTTGGTCCTGTCGTATATTTTGTAGACACAAGACGAGTTTGCTGGGCTGGCGGAATGTGTAAACGATTTTGATGTCGTCAGCAGACAGAAAGGTTTTGCCACGTTTAACAACATCGCACACGTCATTCATATACATGAGGAAGAGCAGTGGTCCCAGAACGCTTCGCCGAATCGCCCTACTAGTCACTGGTTTTGACGTTAACTAATGCTCTCCCGTTTTGACCGTTTGCGTTCGGCCTTCAAGGCATGACAAAATCCAGCTGTACAAGGGGTCGTGTATGCCAACGGATGCTATTTTGATCAGGGGGCGCTTATGGGGCACACGACCAAAAGCCTTTTGCATGTCTAGAAGTATGATAGTTACCGCATTTCCTGCGTCAGCAGACATCGATATATGGTTTAAGAATTCCAACTGACATGTCTTGCAAAAGCGCTTGCTAAGGAAACCTTGCTGCGAAAGATTTATAAGGTTTTGTGACCTTAAGAGTTCGACAATGGGCGCTTTTACTAACCTCTCAAACATTCTTGAGCAGATTGGTGTGTGATTTGTCGTACGATGGTTACTAATTTTCCTTCTTGGACAACTTTCATAGCGAGGTATTATGACTGACTTTTTCCAGTGGGGACGGAAGGTGCTGGATTGTACTAGCGTGAACAAATTTAGCCATGGACAGGTACATCCACACCACCTTGCTTGGTAGCAACTGATGGGGTACCACCAGGTCCAAGATGGAATGTGGGTTTAGCATTGTCTAATTTTGGGCGGATACTTCTGACATCAATCGAAATATTTCACGAAACTCGTTATTTTCAACGGAATAACGGGTAATACGGTACCTTCCACACTAAACGCAGAAGCAAAATGTTGGTTGAAGAGGTCATATTTTAACTGGGTCATCGACAACCGTCTTATCTTTGAGGGATATAACGTTTGTAAAATAAAGTCCTTTATGGAGTTTCCCCCTCTCATCAGTTGCATTAGTCTCATGCTTCTCTGCCCACTGCCTAGCGTGAGCTTTTCTTTGTTCGCATATCGCATTTGCGTTTTATGTTCTGTGTTCAAACATACTGTTCATTTACATTGCCATGGAGAAATCCACTGTTCTTCTGTGCATTTACTTAAGCGATTCAAGTCTGTCAACCTCCTTCGCAGCAAGGATTCCACCTTGCACATACGAATCCACGCATTTTGACTTTATGGGGGTCAGAATATCGATACAAAAAGTGAAGTGGTTGATAAACATCTCGGTTGCTACTTGTAGGTCCGATGTAAGAAAAACTGTATTCTAATTTGAAGGTGTTAGTAGAGAGAGGAATGTACTTCAATCAATGAGTTTGATCGGACGGTAGAACACAGCCGCCGGTTTGATGACTCCACGGAAGTCAAACTGATATTTGACGACATTGTGGTCACTTCCTGCAGACTGTTCCAGAACGGATATCCCTACAGACGATATACCTGTGGTGAATACGAGATCCAAAATGTGCCTCTGTCTGGCGGGCTCTAAAACATGTTGATTCTATCCATTTAGTTGAATATCTGAAAGAAAATCGGCCCGCTTTGCAGGAGTTGTAAATGAGATTCAGGAGATATTAGTCATGTTGAAGTCATCACTTTTTAATTTGTGCTTGCAAGGCATGTTTGATACATGACTTATCGCCTCTAAAAGGTCAGCCAAGTCACTGTTAGTAGCATTAGGTGGTCGGTAAATGCATCCAATAAGTAGGCCGCGAGAACTTATAGAGACTATTAAACGAAACGAATCCTCGATTTCATAAAGACTAGACTCGTCAAGTGTAACTGCGGAAAATTGCATTTTTAGGTAAATGATGTATCCACCTCTTTGTCCTGTGAGACGATCCCTATTAAATACATTATATCCTATGAGGCGTAATTGCTTGTCTGGAACGTTGGTGGAGCACCACATTTCAGTGACGAGAATGATGTGGGGATTGGACAGAATGCCAAAAGTTCAAAGTTGTGCACCTTACTTATCAATGATCTTACGCTTATGGGTAACAAGTTAACGGAATTCTTTCAGTCAGGCACAACATTTAAGCTGCCAAAGAACTACATGACAGACAGGGCAGTGGGTTGCAAAATATCATATGGAAGGGCCCGTTCCAGGGGGCGCAACAATTTTCCACTCATCTTCGAGTGGATGTCGCAGAGGTTTGACTTCACAACAGAAACAGCTAGAAGAGTGTCGTTATGGTAGGATGACTGAGTGGGAAGTGAGGATGGGGGCCAGGCGGTGGTGGATGGAGTGCCGAAGAGTGCACTGAAAAAGGACTGGGTTGGCGGACATACGTGTTAGTTGTATAACCAGGTGGTTATGTACCTGATGTGGCGCATATATTGGGAATTTTTTAAATAGTAGCGTTCATGTTCTGGATGAAAGGATAAGGTATTGTGGAGCTATTGGGCAATGCATGGAAAGTGTGAAAAGTGCCGTAGTTGGGGATGAGCTCAAAAACGAAGCATCGTTTCTTAGAAAGTGATTCTGAGAACCATATACGTGGCGTTTATGGAATACCGTCGATTCACCCTCATGTTGCAAATCTATGCTGTTATTCTCTAGTAAGCACCTTACAGACCTTACTATTTGTTTGGAGACCTGTCCAGGAATGTTGGGTTTGTGGTTCGTAAGTACAGTTACTCCAGATAATGAGGGGGAATGCCTGCAGTTAGAAGAAGATGGAGTTGTTTGTCAACCCCCGTCCCTGTTCTCAAAATTTGGGATACTGCCCCAGCATTCTAGAGAACTTTGGGCGCGTTATGTCCAGGACTCATTCCAGTCGGCGCCTCGGTTGGCGGAGGGAATCGCCGATGACTATGGGAGGTAGTTTTGGCGCTGACCGCGGGTTTTACTGGAGAAACTTCACCGCGCCTAGCGTCAACAGAGCTAATCGTGGTGTGTTTTTCAGTAACCTTCTTAACGGTCGTCGCGACGGTGCTGCCAGTTACAACTTATTGATCTAGGAAAGTCGTGGAACAGTCGAGATTAGCAGTTAAGTCAATAAGGTTGCTGATTTTGTTATTCTAGTTCTTTTTCTCCTGGGGAATATTGCCAGCCAATATTTCCATTTGGAGTGATGTCTTGTCACCAAACACCTTTGTCGACTTAAAATTTATCGCACGCATAATTTGGTCTTGTTTTTTGACGAATTCATTCGCTACAAGTTCGTTTATGGACTGTAGTAGCAGCGAGCAACACTTTTGTTGCACTTTCTTGCGAAGTCTAAGACGATAGCACTCCTGGTTTTCCATCTTACTAGCCTTTAATAAGGCTCTTTTTGCAGTCGGCAAAGGCATTCTGTCAGGCACGTTAAACACAACCACTTTATTTGCACAGCGCACCCGATTGTGCAGTTCAGTGGCTATTATGTCGGCAAACGTTCCAGCAGCTATGAGATCTTCATGATTGGAAGAAGTAGTCTCAGGATGTGTGCTCCCTGGGATATTTAGAATGCTAACTACCGGATTCAGCCGGTACAAAGTGTTGGTAAGCTCCTCATACTTGCTATGTATTTTCGACACTTCAGCATCTAGGTCCCTTAGTTATTAAACTGACCTGCAAATACAACGGTCCTGAGAACCGAACACAACTTGGTGTTTTTCCTCCTTTGTACGGGACTAACTTTTGCGGTTGAGATTACCGCTTTAACAGCAGATCTTGATACCTCAGCGATAGCAACAGTGGAGCTGGTGTTAGACGTGGTGCCTGAGGATTTTATACTTCTCTTTGTTGCCACCATGCATTTTTGCGTGAGGATGATCGCTTTGTGACCGACAATTTTTGAATACCAGCTGACTTAGGGAGCATTGTGACATAATATCACTTCTTTTTAACAGATAATGGTCGAAACTTTTCATTGGAATTAACAGTAAAAGAAAGGGGTAAATAGTGAGCTAATTTGAGTGGTTGTATGGTTTGAATGAAAAATACACCTGCACGCAATAATAAAGGAGTACATTTCCCTCCGTCTACGAATTGCTGAAAAACTCCGATGAAATGAATGTGACCTGAAGTGTTAATAATATGGCACAAATGATAAATATAAATTATATATATAATTTATGTCCATGTAAACGTATATATACCACACATTTCTGTGTAAATATGCATGTTTTTGTATGTTCACATATTCACATACGTACCCATACATAGAATTGTGTGATTTTACGCGAAAATGCCTTTTAGCCTCCAATATATATACATATAATACATTTACATATACATATATACTTCACGGGTATACATACGAAATGGATTTATATGCGGAGAATCACACTACTACGTGCATCACTTATGTACGTATGCATTCTTTTCAATTCAAAGTCTTTTGGTGCATTCAAACGTATACCAACGTGTACTTCACCAGAATCTAAGAAGGTAAATTGTCTAACAAGAAAGTTGTGTTCTAAGGTCAACCAGTGTATTATTACTTTTTGCAAATTTAAGTTTCCGCGGGCACGAAAGGAAGTGCGTTCCACAATAATAATTGGTCTTTTCATCAAACAAGCGCCGACTTTTTCTGATGTGGTTTCCTGGGGCTTAGTCAATAGTTTTGGAGGCGTAACGATTCACCCTGAACTCGCGGTTGCACGGTCTACATGATCTGTTCAGACGGAATGGTCGTTATCGGCTTCCACCCCGCGAATATTAAGGTCCACGGTACCAGTCTGAGTTCCCTCTGTACACTGGGGGTTGTTCCTACGGTTGGTCGCCCCTGCCACGACACAATGTTTTGCTTTCCGCCTGACGACTGCTCCGATCCTTTCGAGATTCTCTGCCAACCGCACAGCAGCATCAATGTCGCCGTGTGGGTCAATCAGGAACTTCCTTTTTATATTCGTTGACAGGATTCCCTTTGCTAGCTGTTCAAGAATTCTCTTCTGGAATTCTTCTTGGGACTCCTTCTCGTAACCTTGTTCGGCAAGGTGCCTCAATTCACAGACAAGCAACCGAAAGGTTCCTCCCTTAAGCTATCTACGAGCATGTAACTGATGTCGATAGACTGTCGGGTGCAAGTGGGCGTCCACTAGACGTCGAAGTTCCGGGAACGTTCTATCTGATACGGGGCTGTCCATGATCTTGGTCTCGATGACAACACTGACCGCCTCGCCATTCAGCAAATTCAGAATCAGGTTGTTATGAGACTCCGCTAAGAAGTTCCGAAGGTAAGCCCATAGTTGACAATCCTAACGAGAAAACTGACCCCCCATAGCGAACTTGTCGGTATGTAGAATAGATACTTGCAGCCACGCTGTTGTGAGTTTCGTCAATAACCTGTCCAGATTGCCCGTCAGTGTATGCATGGGAAGGCTGAAGTCTCCGGATGTTAAAGGATCGGCAGGGCGCTGGTCTTCTTCGGGTTTCTTTGTGGTTCTTGAAATGTCAACTCCAGGCAGGGTCGCCAAATTTTACATCCTTGTCACTATACTGACAGCTGTTGAGCGGGTTGACCTATTGGGACTCAAACAAAAGGAGGACCCAGGGTGATTAGCATTCATCTGTCTCACACAGCTTAATAAATTGCTTAACGTGCCATCACCTGTAAAAGTGTTTCCATCTCGAAATACAAGGAAGCCGTAATTGTGTCCACAGTTCCAGGTTCTCTTTTTCTATCATGTGAGACTGGCATTA
>LUCH01008952.1:4011-16624 GCA_013368495.1 Paragonimus heterotremus | reverse complement strand
TGGCATTTTTGTGGATTTAAAGGCTGGCTGCTATTACAAACAACTAAACTCAGTTGTGTAAATCTGAGATTTCGCGTCAAAAGCAGAAAAGCGATAGACTCGTACAATAGGCTTTATTCATCTAACGACTGGCATATGTGAGCTGAAAATGAAAATGCAGATGGTTTAATAATTCAAAGATGAAACGAATACAACAAAGTACAACATTCTCTGCCGCAGATGAATGTCAGAAGACAATAACTAGTGGGTCACGTAGTGATAACGTATGCGTATACTGACCGGAGATACAGTGTCTGGTGGTGAGTACCAATACGCAATGTGTTTATGCGTTTCTATTTCTCGGGCTGTATGGGTAAATACTTTGTTGCTGTTTGGTCAATGTTTCTAGATTACACGAGGGGTCGTTATTTGGAGAATCAGAAGGTGTTTTGGCGTTGTGTGTTTGTTAACTGGGAGAGTGCTTTTATGTTGTTCCGTGATAGCGATGCGGTTAGAATTTGTGGATATGGTCTTTTCGATCAGAACTGTCGATAGTCCCTGCAGCAGCTTCTCAAGCATGACCTCCGTTAGGGACCAATTGAGAGACTGAAACTGTTTCCTCCTGGCCATTAGGAAGGCAGGCATACGCGTTCATTGGGTTGCATTGAACTACTTCAACCTGCTCGAAGAGTTAATCATAATTGATTCTGCCTGTCACTTTTCCAACATACCGACCCAGGCTTGGTGAACCACATCGGGAGAATTGTTCCAAGGTTATCCAGGATCAATCTCTCATGTGCCTTATCTTTAGCTTCAGTACATAAGAGTGATTTGACGGAGTGTAGTGCATCAAAAAGAACGAGTTATCGTTGGTTGATTGTCGTGTAACATAGTCTTAGGGTGAGCAAGACGGTTTTCCAAAACGTTCTGTTTAAACGCTTTATTTGACGGTTATGTTGTAAATTGTATGATGTCTTTCCGCTTGTCGCGTCTCCCCTTTCTTGAAGAAACTGATGAACACCAGTGGACACGATTGACTGTTCATGTTCAGAGTGAATGTGCGGTAGAATGCCAAGCAGTGAAAATTGACAAAAACCTTTAATAACATTCTTTCAGAAGGAAAGCGCGAATATCCATCGATAACTTTTAATAAGTGGCAGTTGTGGGTTACAGGAGAAGGGAGGTTTCTGACTCGCACGAAGTGCATCTACCGAGAAACACCGGGATGACAAGACGATTCGTGTAGCTCTTTCAAATTACTAGTTATCAACTATTACGAGAGAGTGGATTTACCACTCGATTGCTTTTACCAGGTCATTGCGCAACATCGAACTTGAGCGACGACAGTTCCAGCTTCCATCGTTCAGTTTTATCATTCCTAACATTCCGTTTGTGTTGTTTGCCGTAGATAAAAGTGACAAGACGTTGATGGATGACGAGTTTAAGGTGGTTGTAAGACAGAAGATCCCCCTATTTATTTGTGAATTCCACCATGGCATGCGGTCCTTTTTATACCGCAGAATAGTGCCGTTCAGTGAGCAACAGACTTAGTGAGAAGAAAGCAGTCGTCCAACTAAAGTGATTCAAAGTGGTTGCGATCGCAACATCAATGTCTTGTTTCGACAACCAAAGTGGTGTCGTACTGCATACTAGAGTTGACGACTTTGGACATCTCTTCATTTAGAGTCACAGAGGACTGACTTTCTGGACAGAGAGAATCCATTATTGTGCACAGGTTTGTAGACTTTATCAGAGAAGTGTGCTATCCATTGTGACTGGCAAGCAGATAATCCCACCAATCGTTTTCGGGACCTCAAGTTAAGAGAGGGAGCTAACTCTTGTAGAGGTCTAAGACGATCTGAATCCAGTTTGATGCTGTTTTTGGACACCTCATAGCCCGGCAGTTTGGTTTACTTGTCAGCGGTGGTGGATTTTGGCTTGTTAGCCGTCTGTTTCCTGGTCACATCTGGAAATTTCCGAAGACTAAGGTCATGTTTAGCGGAGTTTCTTTCAATTGGTAGTATTCTAAACGTAACCAAAGATATCTTTCAGTCGTTCACGTGCCGTTATATTTTTATTTGCTCGTTGGAAGCTTGTGGCGCCGTTCGTCATACCAAATAAATCCCGAGAAACTGGGACGGGCGTCTGCGGGCCTCAGAAGTCGTAAAAAGATTTTCTTCCTCTTGAATAGGGACTTGATAGTAAGCACTCGTGAGATTCAAGATGCTTTACGTGTCGTGGGTGGCGATGCTTCCGATCGTTTCGTCAATTTTAGGAATGGAGTAGAGGTCGAGGAGGGTATATTTTTTGGTCGTTTGGCTGTAGTCAACAACCATTCTTTGGTGCCGTTCGTTACTGATTGCCATCGGAAAGAAGAAAGCTCGATAACTCCTTTAGAAAACAGACGACGAATTTTACGGCGTATAAATTTGTCATCGGCTGGACTGTGACTTCTGAATTTCGTCATCATTGGTTTGCAGTTTCGAAACGCGCTCCGAAGATATTTGAAAGTTTGGTCTGGGCGGAGGTTAATGGCTAGAGCACAAACGGTGGTTTTCGCCCCACTTAATGGAATTAACATTTTTAATAGGTTCTTGACCAGGTAGAACGTCTGCACGTAAATGTGATAAAACTGACAGTTTAACCCTCTCATACGCAGCAACTTTGTGTCCGATTGATACCACAACGTGACCTCGTGTGTCACTTGATATGACGGTGGAGGCCTTTGTTTTCTTATCATGGGATTTGTGGACTTTCCAATGGTTCTGCGACTTTACAACAGAGACTACACAACTTTTAAAATCGCCAGTGTCTATCCATGCTTATAAACGAGTTTCGCTAACAGCATTCGAAAGACAATCTGGAGGAGTCGCTGGCGTGATTTTCGTAATGGTAAAAGAGTAGGATTTTCGATTCTGAGATGTCAGGCATGCTTTTTGAAACTGCCCCTTTCCACAACCTTTGCATAAAGCTTTTCGAGTAGGGCACTTCGAACGAGGGTGTTTTTCATATTCACAGAAGAAGCGTTTTTCAGTTGACAATATAAAGACCGTCATATCATGCCTCTTGGCAGGATTGTGCGAATTTTCCGAGACTTCCGTTGTGGTTGTGTGGGTGTTTACTAGGGTACACTAGTAAAATGAGCACTGGTTTTCTTCCAGTTGGGGCGATCTAACCTATTTAGGAGCGGCCTGAAAATTCAGTGCTTTTCCTCGCTAGTATTCTCTGTCGGATCTGGCCAAAGAATAGGCCACTTATGAAAGCATTTTGTAATTGAGCCATCTCGATTTTGCTCGGCTATAGTGGCTTCAAAGTTACGGTCTTTTGTAAGCGACCTCAGCCTGGAGCAAGTTGATCCGATGTGTGCCCACTTGTTTTTCAACAAATCTTCAACCGGTGGTGAGCGAATGTTTTGTTCTTAATTCCACATAACGATCCTGTAGTTCGGAAATTGTTACCCCACTGGTAGACTGAGAATGAAATGTAGTCCATCAAGATGGTCAATTTGTTGGGGGGTAAGACTGTCACCATATTGTTAGATGAATAAGCTGCTGTAAACAAGTAAGCTCGGTAACATAAAATTCTAGTTCCGCGTCAAATGCAGAAGAGTGATAGACATGAGAACAGAGCTGCGAGTAGTGGCTAGACCCCCAGTATTATCCTTTAAAGCTATGGGCACATGCGGTAGACTTGATGCTGGTGCACAAACTACTAACAGGAGATATAGGTCCGGAGATGTCCCACGGTTTCTCGGAAACGACGACACGAAACACCGACTTTATTTGATACCAACTACGGGGAAGGACTCATGCAGTTTACCAACTGTCTTGTAGGGCGGTCACTGGTCGGAATACCAGTGCGTGCTTTGTGATATCACATTCATTCACCCTCATGCTTGCTTGCAACGTTCTAATTAAATTGACAAACTTACCTGGACATCTATACTTCTCGAGCGCCGTCCACGACGCATCACGGCTCACTAAATCAAGCGTCTTGGTGAGATCCATAAACATGGCACACAACGACCAATTGCGTTTGCTGCACTTCTGGACCTGTCGGGTAGCAAACATCTTACTGTGACTCGTCGGAAACACACACTGCTCCTGGGAAACTGCCACATTGAGTCGGTTCTGCAGGACTATCGCTAGAATCTTTCCATGGCAGGTCTGCAAACTGATGTCCCGATAACTGTCGGTGTTTTGTTTGCTATCGTTGCCGTTAAACAGAGGTACGATCAGAGTATCTTTGAATTCTTAGGAGACTGTTTCCTACTCTCAGATATACACACGTTGTTATGCTGTGAGGATTTTAATTAAGTTTCGTACTTTTTTATTGGGAGGCCTGCCTATTTTAGTTTGGTTTCTGTGGTGCAGTAATTGAAGGCATTACAGTGGCCTGCGATCGCACCAAGGATACGCTTTACTGCCTAAGCAGCATGATAACCATCTCTTGGTGCAAACGACGAATTACCGTGTTTAACAGATATACCACTGGGTCTAACTTCCTAACAAACTTTTCACTATGGCAGGTAATGCAGAATTCGTTAATCCGTAGATATTCACTAACGTGAACCGGGGTGATGGTTTAATTGTACACTTCTGGAAGGTTGTGTTCACCAGACACAGCAAGTTGTCTTCGTTGATTACTGGTCGATCATTAGCGGAGGCACAAAGGGATCTCTTCGGCTCCCGTTCATGAAGTGTTCTGAAACAGGTTGTATTCGATCTTGGAATATTACTGGTCCTCGAGGATACGGCAGCTGTTACTTGCCGGTTACTGTTAACCGTTCATCTCAAGCGTTAAAGTAGATAAGCTCTCTCCATTTGTCTTAAAGCTAAACATCGCCAGTCTTCAACTAACAAGACGCCCATCTTCCCCCGTTGTTTACTGATACTCGCTATCCGTAACGGCCCTTGTTCTAAGCCTCTGACCCCGAATGTGCCGATAGTTAGTCACACAGCTCTCTTGTCTTATTCTACTGTTTGCACGACTCGACTGAGATACTGTGTAGCAGGACAGTTGTGGTTGTGAGTTAGTAATCCAAGCACGCGTGCATTACACGAAAGTGCAGGTTTAATCAACAGTTTGAATCACCGTGGTCTTGTCAGTAGTGCGTGTGTCCCAACTCTCCATAAAACAGCATGCAAATGACTACAAACGTTTATGGTAAAGAGATATCTTTTTCCGAAGTATGTACGTTTGTCGGCCCTTAAAAACCTATCAGCTTGTGTAGTCTACTGCGTGGCTTCAGAAGCTGGTACCTCATTATATAAGACCATATTCATAGATCGCTCAGAATGTTGCTATTTTAATCTTCATGAACAGATTGGTTTATTTGTCCAGTACATGACAGACATTGAGCCGGCACTCATTTAACTGCTTTCAGGCCTAAAAGCTTTATTAGTTGAGGTGTATTTTGACGCTGTTTTTTCGACTCCGTCGAAATTTTCCACTTGGGTTTAGCGTTTGATGGAAAAGGAATGAGTTGTTAGCTTGCTTCATCATATTATTTGTTTATCCGTATGTGATCTATGTACTGCCGGGTCGCGCAACCCCGGGCATTCTTCTTTGCAGCTGACCTGGTCTAAATGATTGGTCATAATTTAGACGATATCATTTTTTGTCATTAACTATACCGTTCCATTGTACGCTCGTCTATTTTCAAGACGATCACATTTTTGACACAGCAGTTTGATGAGTTGAGAAAATGTTCGCCTATTGCGGTTTCCTTTTACGTTTTAGAGTGAATCATGGGCTCACTGGAAGAAGTATATAACTCGGTTACTCTAGTCTTTATTTACAGAATTTCAACACTGCTGCAGAGAACGTGAAACACTTGAAAAAACGTCCCTCTGACAATGAGTTACTTTCATTGTACGGATTGTTTAAACAAGCGACCCAAGGTGACAACACTACAGGTAACAACAACGTTCTTTCACTCACGCTCACTTATATTTTTTCTCAAGATCAGCCGTCTGTGCTCAGTGTAAAGGACAGATCGAAGTGGAATGCTTGGAACTCACATAAAGGTAAAAATAAAACATTGTCATGGAGAACCTTCACTTAGAAAAGTGGAAGAAAATTTTGGACTATTTTTAATTTCCGTTTGCACTGTTTTCAGCCACTGACATACAACAACAAAACGGTTAAAAAAATATTAAGTTGCCCAAACGAATAAGATGTCGGCTGTTGCGTCGTGTGAGTAGAATCTGCCAGAACCAACGCAACCTCAATTTCAAATTAACATAGCCGGAAAATGCTCTGGAGAGATTGATGTTTAGTAATTTCGAAACGATTTGTTGACAGTCGGTCGTTTCGCTTTTCAATAGTGCTTCATTTCTAACCGCCTTGTCAGACTAGATAATGTGCTTACAAACTTGGAGACATGTAAGGCGGATTCAGCATGACTAGCTGAGGGAATGTGAAGCTAAGAGTTCATGTGTTAGTTGCACAAAGATAGAGGGCTCAACAGTTCACTAGTTCGGGGGATGTGATATTTAAGACTGAACTACAATCTGTACCACTTATGAAACTGTCAGTTCATTTATTGGTGGCTGAAATGAGAACTTTGATCCTGATCTACTGAACTAGTCAGTTAATCCAGCCAACAATACAGATCAGAATAGTTGATGTATGACCAGCTGCCGTATACCAGAGGTATCGGGACCATCAAGTCAGCGCATTTAAACTTCGTCGTTCGGATCTTTGCGACCAAGATCGTCTGTGTTGTTCTAAGTCTTCATCTAATTATCTAAACCAATTTCCTTATATGTTTCTAACGCGTGACGCAATGTTTTCTGTTTGCAGGAAGGCAACATATGTCGCACGAATGTCTTATTCTTGGATTATGTGTAAAGATTATGAAGTGCTGGTAATGCATCCTCGATAGTCTCACTCTGTGACGATTTATTATACAGTTGAACCGTATAGTTTGTGATGATTTGTTATCATAAAAATACAAGAATTTAAGCTTATTTGGTTGCCAGTTGTGCATGGTAATTTTTATTACTGGCTGACATTTTCTCTTTTTCTTACAGGGCTTAGCAAACAGGTGGCGCAAGAGAAATACATTAAAGTGGCAAATGATGTTATTGCAAAATATGGCTTGAGTTAGACTTCACGTGGTGATGCTCTTGACCAGCTGATTGTCCAGTATCTTCTTCCTACTGTCAAAGAGTTGCTGTTATTTCATATTTTCTTGTTTAATACACTTTTTTCATTCGCTTCATGCGCATTTGCTTTTGAGAAATTACATTTCTTTGGGCAACGTCATTTTACGTACGAATAGGCCGTATGTGTTTAGAAGGCCTTGTTTCACTAAGTACAATTATAACCCCAGTGACCGGTCGTTTGCCTACTTTCTATCAACTGTGTGTATTCTTCTTTCTATTTTGAAATGTATAGTCGGAGATCGAACTCCTGATATTTTCTTACCTGTCTACCGTCTCCAAAGTCTACTTGATCTCATATTTGATTTTAATCTGGCAGGATTTGGACTGATGTTGCTGATAATCTGTGTACTGTTGCCACTTTTGTCAGCAATGGACCAAATTCATTTAAGCGGCCTCACGCGCCGACTAGTAGTTTTCTGCTTTAGGTCGTGCTATGGTGATACATCGAGTCGCAGACAAGTCAGATGCTTGTTGCCTACCCAAATCCAGGCAATAAGAACAGTCTGGATGACCGGAAATGAGACGTACTTGTATGTAATCGACAACAGCAACAACGTGCTATGCCAAGTTACTATCGGGCGGTCTTGTATTTTCTTGGTATAATTTGAAAACTGACATTTAGGTCCAACACTCGCGGTTAGACAAGCTTTCCAGCAAACCCTCATCCGAAGCGCTTGACTCGAGTTTCACTCTTGTTCAAGTCCCTCGGCAATTCATATCTTTACCGGAAAGGCAATATTATTTGCAGTCCGCATCTTCGTGAGGTAACTGTGTTGATTACTGTGCCACTGACCTCAGGTTAAGTAAAGCTAAGTTATCTAAGAGCTCAGCTACATTAGTCGTTGAGTTATGTTCGGGTTGAAACATTAAATCCCATTCAGCCACTTCAGTAGACTATTTAGAAGACAAAAGTTACGATATGAATTCGCTTGTAAACATGTGAGTAGCATCAAAAAACCAGCCAGACTTTAATGAAACGGTTAGGAGTATAAATTGAGCGGGATCCTGATTGGTACTCACGGCTAGACCTACGTTAAACAAAAGTTGACAGGATGTCCAACAAGGGCAAACTTATCTCACCCTCGTACTCAACCGTGACTGAGAGATTTGTGTGAACTGGATTAAAAGCTTGAATCGTTCTTTTTACTAGTTTCTTGTCACGTCCCATCAAGAACATGCCATCGAGATACCGTTTGTAAACATCCTGGTCAGACGCCGTTCAAACGGGCCTGTTGAACGCCCAGTGTACCGTAAACCAACATGGACGGGACAGTAGATGAACTTCATGACTTGTGCCCCTGTTGCATACAAAAGGTCACTAGTACGTACACTGTTTTACAGTGTTAAGAATATGCTTCCAGGATGAATTACAAGCTGAACAAACGGCGTTGTTTGATACGCCTCCTGTTAACAATTCCCCGGAACGTTTCATCCGGAAGTGGGGTAAACTTACTCATGGGGAAAAAGCAACTGTGGAAGTACCTAACAAAGTCTACATCAGACTGTCCTTTAACGTTGATTGTCTGATGACCACCTTTGAAAAGACGATAAGTGCTGCGTTGACACGTGTGTATGATGCAGCAAGGTTCGTCCTGCTCTCACAAACGACTAGGTTACCTCTAACCCATTTCAAGAAGCAAATTCCTGTGTTTTCTACCAGCCATTGTATCTACCAGTTTTGTTGCAGTTGTGGAAACATATTTGTAGGACAGAAAGGATGCTTAAAACCACGGCTAAGGAGCACATTTAAGAGTGGTTGAGAGTTGCACTGACACCCGCCAGTGAGTGACACTCAGCAAGAATGAAACACTTTCATCCATTGCAAGACACTTATCGACCACAAGTCACAGTGTCAATATCAGATCTTCATTTCAAGTCTTGATGAACGTTCACAGCTCACAATTTCTCAAGTGTATCTAAGCCTTGTTGATCATCCGTCGACAGCCGGTCTTATGTGCACAAAAACAACTGACTATCAACTTTTGTTTATCGTGAGTTTAGCCGTGGCTACCAATCACGATCCAGCCCGATTTGTACTTTTAATCGTTTCACTTAAATTTCATTGGTTTTGTTTTCATATTACTCACACGTTGACGACTGACGAAGGTGTACAAAATGAATTCATATCGTAATTTGTGTCTTCTGACCATCCTGTGTTGAGGTTGCCGGACTATCGTAAGAAAACGCTCGGTAACTGTTCTGTTAACTCCAGTAAAGTTTTTTTTTGTTTTAAACTAAAAACCTCGATATCAAATGTAAGTGTTTTTTGTCAGTCCCGACTGTTAACCGTCTAAGGCGATGTTTCGTAGACTTTTGGCTTGTGCTCCCCTTAAGCTGCTAGTCGTGAATTGATAGCTGGACTAACCTCCTGAGCATTAGGTCATCCCATTCAGACCACAGATCTGGAGAGTGACAGTTTTCAATATTTAATACAATCCAGCATGAGACTGCATAGAAATTTGGAGGTGAATTCGATGGATTGGCTTGATGCAACTATACCAGTTTAGTAACCTCAAGCTGGAAACCACCCAGAAACAAGTTTACAAGCCACTTGTCAAAATGTTGAATCATCCTCTGTCTTTCAGCTTTTCATTATTATTCCCCTTTTGTTCTCAGATCTCCGAATGGCGATATTGCCGAGTTTGAGAAAAATTGATTTAAGGTTACACGTGGTTTGGCAGAAACGGCGTGAGCTAATTCAAGGGACGTGCGTATTAAAGGTTTCCAGATATAGGTGCAAGTGGTAGCTGTGTATAGCCATGACCTAGACTACCAAACAGGTTTGTAGTGTCAGTACTTTTTATGGCGACCGCTGTCTAATATTGAATGGCTTGATAGTGTGCGGCTAATATGTGGTAACCAACGTCTAGTAGTGGTTAGTTTGAGGGAATAAATTTCTTCCCGTACGATAGAGAGAACTAACAAACCAGAGAGTGTGTAGTAGTTTCTCTGGGACTGGATGAAATCACGGTGGCTGGAATATCAGTAATGGTTTCATAGTTCCATGCTATTAATTTCCAAACACACTTCGCGAATGGTTCCCCTTACCAAGTAGAGGTTGTAATTGCAATCTCCCTTACGAACAGACTTTCGTGACTATCCGACAAACGTGCCTACGGATATCAAATGAAATTTTGGGAATGTAGTTACTTGTTATGTTCGAAACGGTAGTGTGGTTGAATCAACTATCTGTCCGGTTTTATCCAATTAATTAATCTAAACAGGGCTAAATTCGGCCTTGAAGCACCATCGTAAAAATGAAATTCATGAAACTGACCATGTTTTCGATGCTACTCTGGCGTGATATCAAAATATCATAACTTTCGTGCAGTGTTCATGATATTTGTCGAGCCAGCGCATACGAGCCGAGCAGTATTCTTACGTGTAATTGTACCCCAGACTGCTACTCGCTCGATGTGTCTTATTGAACGTTTGAAACAGAAGTGTTTCCCAGATGACTACGACAGTTCATTGTGAGTTAGCGACTATGAAGCTGCTTACCGGCTGCCCAATGAATTTTGCACCTTGTTACTTTGATACTGAGTGGAAGCAGCAAAAACTGTAAGTTGATCAACATCCATTTAATTACAATGTTCATGTTTTGAGTCGATCCATTTTGGAAAGAGGCCGCAGACTTGACTTATTCTCGCTATTCTTGGAGCCTAGTCCAGTCAATAAGTCGTTTATTTTTTACATTACGGAGGGCAGCCGTTGTGGCAGTTAAGCATCAATGTGAACCACTGATGTGTTGCTGTCTATGATGATGATGATGGTGTTGATCGGTATTCGTTCAATTATCACGTGTACAGCAATGATAAAAAGTAAAATTTAACCTGTACTGGTTAGATAAAAATGAAAGTACAAAGTTTTGCTTCAAAATAACAGAAAGATTTACATTATTGTGCATTTATCCGTGCATCGGATTCTAGAATAACAGGCTACAGATCCCCTAAAATTCTTGCTAAGTTAGGAATCACTAGAACACTTTGCTTTGGTGCAAACGTACGAGAACTTGTGTTTAGTTCTTGTTAAAACTACTAGCCTAGGGAAAGAGAAAGATGGTTGCCGAACGGAGTTTTCCCGACAAAACACCGGCATGTTTTCAAACGAGATCCAGCAGCTATCGGTAAATCATGTATTGGTGATGCTGTTACTTCAAGCTGAAGCTTTCATTAATCTGTTTGAGAGTTGGGAACTTTTCTCTAGTAGATAAAGGAAAACTACGGCAACACAATTTTCCTGATGTGGAGTATGTAAACACCAATGCAAAACGAAATCATGTTCAGACATGCTGTATCTCTCAAATATTATGTCCGATTTGTGGAAGCAGGTACAGTCTTAGTATTTTCCCCCGCGTACCACCTTGTGAGTAGGCGAGAACGATTGTATTTGACAGGGAACGGAAAGTGTCTGCATACCCTGATATAGTCACAAACAGTTTACGAGTTTTTAAACACAAGTTCAAAATTGCTGAGTCACATTGCGATGATGTTCTCTTGAATATGGCTTCAGTGGCTACATGAAAAACAGTCATTGACCTTCTTGCGAAATATCGTTCTTCCTGTTGCTGACATTTCAGTAACGTAATCCGAGAGTAGAAAAGGAAGTGAAATAATCTTTTGGGGGTACGTCGAAGCAAATTTTCATATGGGAGGATACAGTGTCTTTGAAGCATGTACACTGTGCCCCTTCAGTGAAATTATCGTCCAGTAGATTACTTAGGTCCGTTTTGATTCTAGTACCTTGTGATATTTAACACCAAACGACCCGTTCTACGCAATCGCGAACGCAGTTTATCTGACCACTCTGTCTCTCACGTTATCAGTTCACTTGCAGTTGCGGTGACATTTACATAGGCAGGACAGACCGACAGCTATCTCAGCGAGTGGCAGAACACGTCCCGAACTGGTTAAGACAACTCATGACACAACAATCTGAAACCGGTGAATCAGTTACTCGAAGCCCCGCATCATCGATTACCGGACACCTCATGATAACAGGTCACCAGATTGACCCAATTAGGTCATTCAAAATACTGTTACATCAAAGAACCCGAAGCTACTGGTCTTTAGCGAAGCCATGTTGATCAGAACTCACCAGCCGGCGTTATGTGTACAAAGGTGGTTGAAACAACCCATAAGGTTGTCGTGGTGGTGAGGACAATATGTGATGTGGCTGTATGCGTGTCCGTATCCTGTCTATCTCTATCTGTGTGGCATATGTAATTAGCATGTTTTACGTTTGCGACTAATGAGAGTAAACGAAATGATTAGTAGGGGATTTTGATTTTCATATAGATTGAACATCGCTCACAATTGATCGCAGCTGTCGCATTCCCATAAACTTTCCGGTCGGCCCATTTCAAAAAGAAGCACTAGACTCGAGTTTCGCTCTCATTAGAGCTCGTCAGTAGTGCATATCATCGCCACTGCCGGGACTTGAACCACGGACATTCAGTTCAT
>LUCH01008950.1:0-14801 GCA_013368495.1 Paragonimus heterotremus | reverse complement strand
ACGAGCAAACTTCTTCAGCAACCGGATAGTGAATGTGTGGAACAAGCTCCCAGTTGAAGTAGTGCATAGCGATAGTGTGATCTCATTCAAAATGCGGCTGGACGAAGTGTGGCAGAAGTTCTTTTCGTATAGGGTTGTTAACTCCTGGAACAGCCTCCCTGCTGAGGTCGTCGGTAGGGCATCTAGCTTCAAATCACTACTTCACTCGTATTTTCTAAAAACATTTTATACGAGTAATCTTAGCTTTTTTTGTGATATTCACTGTAATTCCCAAGAGTGGTGTTGCACCCTGTTTTCCATGAATGCCTTTCAGATCAACAGACGCCCGCTTGAAATTGAACGAGTAAAACCGACTGGATCCGGGACCCTTGGGCCTCTGCCTCGAACCCGTGTATCAATCGCTGAATCGCTGAATCTCTCGAGCCTTCCTTGTGAATAGCGACCACCGTGGCTACGCGCCACTTATCTGGAATTTTCTTTTCCTTTAGGGAAGTCGTAAACAGGTTTCATAGTGGACGCTAAAGAACTCTCGCTAATGGTTTAACAATGCCCGGATGGTTGCCATCAGCTCCTGCGTATTTTGAAGGTTTAAGAGAGCCTAGGACCTTCCCAACTTCTTCCTTAGTGAGAACTATATTGTTCATTATGCTGTGAGGTCCGGACTCCATCAGTGTTGGCAGAATCCTGCTCTCATCCCTTCTGTGAACCCCCTGGAAAAATGTGCGAAGGAGGTTGGCTTTCTCTATTTCATCGGTGGCTGGTTTACCCTCCGTTGTCAACAGGGTTCCTACTTCTTGCCTGCAGGCTCCCTTGGATTAAATATACGAGTATAAGTGCCTCGGAGCTGGTTGCGCGCAAGGCCTGCCTCAAAGCGGTATTCCGCCATGCGCTGGGCCTTGCAGGCTGCATTCTAACCAGTTTTGTATTTTAGCCAGTTACGATGGCTTTCGTTTTACCGTATTCCCTCCAACATTCATTTATGTTGTAAAACGCTCTACGACCGTTTGTCTGCACCAGGGCGGACGGTTTGGAGCGCTTCTTGGTACTAGCGGTGCACACTGGTCCATAAGTACTATAAGTCCTCCTTTGATGACTTTCCACAGATCTTCTAGAGAAGCATTTTCCCCCATTGGAGCCCAAAACATGCCCCGTGCCAGTTGCAAGAGCCGCGCGACATCCATTCGAACAGAATTGCGAACAATTCTTTTCAAGGAAGGATTTTTCGTCGCGCGGACTTCGAAACACAGAACATAATGATCGATCTTCCCGAACGGAGCCTCACATTCCAAGTTTACAATACCCTGTTCATGTCGAGTAAATATTAGGTCCAGCACGGTTGGTGCATGCCCGTGTCGGAACCGAGTAGGCACCTGAACATGTTGACTCAACGAATTGGAGTGCAACCAGTCTTGGAATATTTCTTCGGGAATACCCGTCCTGGCTGTTTTATGGTCCAAAAAGATGTTCGGGAGTTCGAAGTCTCCAGATACCACCAAGTTCGCTGAATCACTGACTAGAACATTTAAGACATTCCGCAGAAGCTTATCTTCGTCATTGTCAGCCAGTGGTTCCCTATAGACGCTGCAAAAAAGCAGTCCCCTGTTAGTCTCCTTAATGTAGCAGGAAATTGCCTGTACTTTCGGGGTGTTTACTGAGAGAGGGGCCTCCCACCGCTTGTACTGATTGCTGACCAACAGCAAGATACCTCCACCCGCTCGCCCATCCGTGCGGTCCTGTCTGTAAGAGGAAAAGTCCTCCGGAGGGCAGTTTCCTAGAGTTAATTCCGGTTTATCCATGTCTCGGCCACAGCTATGACATCAAAACCCTCACTACGTTCCATATGCTCCCCCCATGTGTTGCTAATGCTGCAGGCATTTGTATACCAAAACTGGAGGTTTTTTCTTTGCATCATTTGCCCGGATATCTTTAATTTGTCAGAACTCCCCTCGAGCGGAGGACCCGAGGGGACTGCCCGTATTTTGAGTAGCTCTTCTGTCCAACACTAAAACGTTAGTCTCCACTACTTCCCTAAGGTTTCCAAATCCTTCGACCACAGCAACCCTAACGCTTTCCTTTGGCTCCGTATCCCTTTCCTTCCGCGTTGTCTTCGTTATTGGTCGGGCGACAACCTCGGTAACAAACTGACTGTGGCAGATTGCTGGACTCCCTTTTATGGGCTAAGATGCAGGGACAACCTCCTTCCCGTAGGGTTTTGCCTTAGTTGTTACCAAATTCGCGGTTTTTTCCGACCTTTCTCTATTAACTGAAGCTTCCTGGTTTCCCCGTGTTCTGTTGGTTTTCCGTTCCGTCATACAGGTGATGCTGACCTTAACGGCGAGGGAGGATCTTTTAGTTTTACCACAGTCAGCATCGGATCTACCGCTACATGTTACTGTCGTAATAGATGTAGTCATGGGTCAGATCTTTTTATATCCAACTTCCCCGCTATTTTCCCGTAACTCAGCTTGCCGGTCGCACTGGATCAATGAAGTCGCCAGTACGGCCATATCCTTTACTTGGACCCACGATCTACCTGAAACATTGTAGGCTGTTGTTTTCGGCGACACCACAGACTTGCCGTCATACTCTGGGTCCATTTTGTTTTCCGGAATGAGTTGATACCTACCTCGTGACGGTTCGTGTACTCTGTCAGCTTTGCTGAGTATATAGTCCCTTTGGGAGACTTTTGTAAACTCGATAATTATTGGACGTGCCCGGTTTTGAGCTCCGTTAGAATTGCTTAGTCTCCAGCTAGCTACTCTATGTATACGTGTGATGCCGGTGACTGCAGACGACCCTGCCATCATAAGAATTTCCATCACCCTCCTTCTATCAAGCTCTTTTCTGGTTTTTACCTCTCCGACTACTGGCTCTCCATTGTTGGGGACCAATATGTTACAGGATCTCCCTATTACTTTTTCGTCTGCAATACGCAGTTTCATTGTGTCGTCCACAAGTCCATCGTTCCTCAACTTGAGTGCTACTATTTCTTCCCTCTGCTTTTCATTTACCCTCTCTATCTTACACTTTATCTGCTCGACAGGAACTTTTTGGGCACCTTTTTTATCAGTGCCCCAATGGCTTCCAGAGTCTTGTAATAGTCGTGAGAAGATTTTCGCTAATGAACAGCAGTGAGAGCAGACCCATTTCAACTGTTTATGCTGTCTATACAACCTTACTGCAAACTCGGTCTGTTTGGAACACCGGCTGTGATACCACTTTTCACAGTTATCGCACTGGATACCGTCGGCGACTGCCTTACGACACCTGTAGTCCCCACAATAAAAACCTAGGTCATCCATAGCAGGAACTTTTTAATCGAGTTGGTTCAAAATGGAATACAATACAATAAAGCAGTATGACACTATAAAAATGTGAGTTATATATCAATACAAGAGTGAGTTATAAAATAATACAAAACTGGACTACAATACAACGACAACAAAATGACAACAAAAGCGTTAATCAATAACAAAAGCAGAGTGCTACAACTAAAAACCAGGCAACCTAGGGAGATACAACCAGTGTAGACCTAAATAAGCCTAATATGACTAAGAATGAACTTGCACTAGATAAACAACCAAAAATCCAAATAGCACGAGACAACCCGAACCGAATTCGAAACTTCAGCGGGAATTTAAAGATATCCGAAATGAACCCTAGATGAGCAGATAACGACTTCCAATTAGAGATCGTTCCACAGCAGATAAAATAAACCATCTTTTTTCCACTCAAAACATGGCGCGGGTGTAGCAACTCGATAGAGGCTTTCAGAGTACTAATGAGGTTATAAGACGCGATAAACCATCCGTTCGTTTTCGGATAAATTTGGTGCTCAGAGGAGCCAGAACAAATATCCGACCCCTCTTCTCTTCACACCTTGTGATAAATTCCTGTGACAAACTATCGCCCGCTCGGAAAGTAGCCACTGCAGTGACCGACTGTAGTCGCCGACCTAATCATCGTTGGTTGGCGATGCTCCTGGAGATGGAGTAAGACTTTCATGCTTCGGCAATGCATGCGGGTAATTTTCTCTATTACGCTTCTTGGTATTACCATATTTGTCTGTTTCCATGCCCGGGAATTAGTACTGTAGTAAGGATTTAAAATTACTTAGGCAGAAAACATCTAGTGGTCGATGAAGACTTCAACTCAACAAGCAAACGATGTCGATAAAATATAAACTAACACAACTTGTCGATCGATACCCCCACCACGTTGACAGGACATAGTCTGTTGGGTGACCGGCTTTCTCAGAGCTGACAAACTGAACGGTGTGTTTTTTAAAAGATTGCGGCTAGTTAGGTTTTTCACGGGACAGGGGAATGACCTTGCGTGTTACGCCTGCATTACCCGATGTGGTTCGCCCAAACAAATTGGGTGCCCGGAAAAAGACCAGTAGTGGGATTCTGTGGTTATTAGAGAGTAAACCCACCTCCGGGACCATTTTCGTGATCACGTAGTGGGAGTTTCATACCTTGTACTGAGTGTTTAGCATCTCTGATGTTTGATATGTACCACCTCTCTATGATAACGATCGGCTGAGCTTAATTTCAACCGCACAGTTTCCGCAATTGTGACAACTTTTCACGCCAGGTTTGCACATTCGTACACAGGAACTTTGGCAAGTTAATTATCTGTTAGCGGCCCGAATTGAGTGCCGGAAAACAGCTATTTTTATAGTTGGCGGCGTTTTCGACAGTAGCCTAACCACCGTCGCTGTCGGTATCCGTGAATCCGGCACAGGTCGTTTCATATCGAGGTTGAGCGGATTGAACTTATTTAGCTCGTTGAGAGATACAGCCGCGCCGCCCTCGGGTATTACCAGGGCAACTAGTGTCCACGCTGCCTGTTTGAGCAATCGTGGTCAGTAAGCATGAACTGGAACTTTGGAAGACGACAGGGATGACAAACCTCTAATGTTTGTATGGCCATCATTCCCGAACTCGGAGATGCTGTCGGCCATCTACAGATGGAAACCACTGATGAGTGGATGGGTCTGTGTAGCCGGAAATTTGTCTATGCAACTGCAGCCAGTGCGGGTTTTTATGAATACAGTACCCATGACTTGCATCGCGGTTGACGTGGTGAGGTGGTGTGGGTTGTGGATGAATAACCACGACATGACACTAACTATTTATAACGAAAGAAGGGTACAGAGATGTGTATTGAGGTGTATAGTACGACTAGGCAAAAATGGAGAAACCATCACGAATAGAAAAGTCAGTAGATTCAGGTACGACACAGAATAATGTGACGGTCGATATAGGTGTGCAATAACAATGTCCAGATATATGTGGTGTATCAGCAGTATTTCAGGAATAGGACCACGCAGATACCATGTGGAGCTGTATAGTTGTACTGTAGCCCACGTCTTCGTGTTCGGTAGCTTAGTGTCCCATGGCTTTGCGCTTTGATGACTTGTTCAGCTTCCGAGACGTGGCGTCAAAAGTTGTGTTCTGTCTTTGCGAGTTTACTCACCTTCATGTGCGTGCGTCGCATGCCTGTAAGTTAACGCACGTGGAGCTGGCTGGGCCCATGGGCGCGTGTATGCGTCCATGTGACTTTGGCGCTCGCAGTGTCGAGGGAATGGGGGTAACTGTCTGTCGGGTGAGTGAAAGTAAAAAATACAGCGGAGCCCGTGTATGCAGAATGGACCTGGAGAGCCGGATTATGTGCCGGTCTGTGGGGTGCGTGATGTTTCGGTGGCCTTGAGAATAGGCCAGGGTTATCTGTGTGAACGAGACAGTTAACATGTGATCTCCTGACCAGATGCGAGGCGAAAGAATGGGCAAGATTGAGCCAGAATACTGGACCATTACAACGACAGCGGAGCTCTTTGACTCCAGAGTGCAGAACTGAAGGGCTGTCTGATTTCTTGAAAGTGTCCAAATGGCCGCCCGTTAGGAGGCTTCCCTCAAGTTGATGGTTCGATCTTGTTAAGTATGTACGGATGTGTACGTTATCTGTCGGTCCTTATAAAGCGCAAAAAGCGGCTAGTAGGAGATTCCACGTTTGCGGTGGATTCCAGCCTGGCTTGCAAGTTTCGAGGGTGGCGTATGAAATGGGTGCTATATCCTCACGATAATCTCTGTGGTTTAAAAGCGGGTTGCTACCAGGTCCCGGTGAAATGCTGAGGTCGTTTGAGTGATTTCAGGTGTGATTGCTTCGGTGAAATAAGCTGACGGCTATTGGCCCCAACAGATTGAATGCAATTATTCCCAGACTACTGGAGGCTTCTTTCGGAAGAGAAGTGTTATTTAAGTGGTGGTATCCCAATGTTTTCCCTCTCCTTAATGTTTGCTGGCGAATAATTACCATGTGGACGAAAGTCGATGGATACCCCATTTGGCTCCAAGAGTACAGTGGGTTGGGGAATTGTATCTGGCAAAATGTCGGCCGACACCAGCCCGGCTCTTAGGTTATGCCTGGAAGTTGATGAACAGCTGCTGGTCTCGTTGGTTGAGAAAACTACTTTGGGGTTACCTGACCTTTCGGAGGGCTGTCCCGAAATCGGTTACAGGGCACCGTGAACTGAAACTGACACCGTTTGGCGCCTGGTTGTTTGCTCGTACACACCCAGGTTGCTGGTTTAGTTCCGTTTATTTGGGCTGCTCAATGAGAGGAAACATTATTTCCTTCATTGCACACAAATGTGCGAAGCCTGTGTACGAAGTCATAAGAAAGGGTCTTGAATACAGAAGCCTTGATGGAGCATTCACATTTGTGACGTACTACTGGCAACATTTTGCGGCGTCCAAACCCACTGCATTAAACTTATCACTGTCTTATAAGTAATGCAGCGATCGGAAGGGCATTCATGAAAGTGGTTCAGGTAGCCATAAGCTTTATTCTTTTGATAATTAGGAGGACAAATTTTCACAGAATATTTTAATTTACAACCTTGTTTACAGGTAGTATGTTGCCATCAATCGACCGGTAGTTGAGAGCCAGCCATAACAAAGGTTAAAACTGGACAGTATACCATCATTCTACGCAGGGCCGATGAGTGAGGTGACAAATGAAATATCATTTCGAGATATGAGGAGGAACTATAAATAGAATGATATGCGCATGAGACACTCGGACCTTCGGAAGTGGAAAACAAATGTCCTTCAAAGATTGTAAGGAGGGTGTCCTGAGGAATCTAGATTACTCGCGAAACATTCCGGAGTGCTTCAAAGTGCAGTAGCTAACAGTACCAACGGTATAGGTTACACGCGACAATAAACTGGTTAAATGACTCGACATTTTGAACTACTCCTACCACAACGTGAAATATGTGGTCCACGTAAGTTCAATTCAGCGCAATTTTCGATGGATTTCGTATAACAATATAACTGAAAAGTTTTTGAATTATTCTATGATAGCTGTGTATTTCACTGTAAGCAAGTAAAGATAATAACATCAATGGCCCTTTTCACATCACAAAACGAATTAGCTGGTCAATGATATAATGTTCATGAGAGCTGTCGCCGTGGCACTAAAACGTATCTACTCGAGGAGCATGAAACATTAATTAACGGTTTTAGAATCACACACCACTTCACCGACAAGACCCGCTTCATTTAAGTAAGGCGAAGTATTGGTCGTTTCCAGTTGTAACAGCAGAGTAGCATAGTTGGAGTTTACAGGAACAATAAATTGATCGTCCTGTCCGACGGGGAAACTTTTTTCTGAATCCCTGGTTGTGGCCTTGTTATTCAAGGAACACTACTCAGCAGTCCACTACGTCGCACTGCCGAATTAGCACTCTACCTTTCAGCAGCAGAATTTCCGGCAACCAATGTGCACCGCTGAATTTTCTGTGTTCGGAGTTGAAGACCTTTTATTCAAGGTTAATTCATACAGTGCAGTGAGTCCTTACAACATCCTTCACAGAATTGTAAAAGAAACAGCTTCTCGTCTTACAGAACAACTTTTGTAAGCTGTTTGAATAGACGCTCCGTAGTGACACTCTCCCTAGTGCATGGAAAGAGGCGGCAGTCACGCCCATGTTTGAAGTGGGCGACCGGCCCTCTCCGGTTAGTTATCGGTCAACCGGTCTTACTGGCATTCAGCGAAAACCAATGGAGCGCCTACCAAAGCTTGCCATCTTTAGGCACTTCTTATACGGCCACCTTTTTTCTCCTGCCCAGCATACCTTATTTGTTAACAGGTCACGCATAACAAATGTGCTCAATTCCATGGATTGTCCGACCGAAGCCAAGTACGACGGTCTCATCTCTGTTGCTATCTTCCTTGGCTTTGCCACAGCTTTTGATCTTGTTCCATACGGCTCCCTGGAACGCAACCTGGAAGTAATTGGTATTCAAGGCGGGGCTTTTTGCTGGATTTTCTCTTTCCCCTATGGCAGAACTTTCAGATTAAAAACCGGAAGAGATCTTTAGCTTTTCGTTTCCGCGGGAGTTTCTCGGGGGTCAGTGTTAGATCCTCTGTTATCTCCGATCTATATCAACAACTTCCGGGAAAGTATTTCCAGCAACGCCGTTCTGTATGCCGATGGCCTAGAAATCTGAAATACCACTGGCCCCAGTGCACTACAGATCGGTTTCGGCTCGATTAAGCGCTGGTCGGAAGATTGGAGTATCCCGCTAAGTTAAGACAAATGCGCGCACGTCCATCGGTGGAGATTCTGGCAATCCACTCTTGATTCCTGGTGCATTCGGCACAGTATACATCATGGAAATCGATCTGGAAAGCGGTCTGCGCATACGGCTGTCATCTGGCTTATCCTTCGCATATCACCATGAGATGTCGGCAAAAATGGACTCAAAACAGTTCATTTCCTTTAGAAGTTTGAACAAAGCAGTCAGAAAACGAAAACTGGTAGATGCAAGCATTTCGTATCGACTCATCAATACCAAAATTACAATAACATGAAACGGTTTTTTGTATCGAACACATAAGGGGTAGAGTGGATAGTCAATCTGCGGGTTAAGAAAGGTCGCTAAGTCCAGAGAAGGGTCAAGTTTACGAGCAATTGGTTCTGAACACACAGGGTCGGATTTGGTCGATTGATTGCGACAGCTTCAGCAAATCGCAAGAATCTTGGATTCGAGTGGCTTAATAGGATTCTGAATTCACGAACTGGGTCGATAACGTGTTCGATGGTCAGGACGTGTCTTGCGACCGCGGAAGCTGGTTGCTTGAGTGTTTGAGAGACACTGTCGTTCTTCTTCAATACAGAGTTCTGTACCCATTTAGGCAAATGTTCCTTCACTCTGGAACTCAAGCACCATTCGGTTACACAGGCAGAACCGAGAGGTGCTTGAGTTCCAGAGTGAAGGAACATTTGCCTAAATGGGTACAGAACTCTGTATTGAAGAAGAACGACAGTGTCTCTCAAACACTCAAGCAACCAGCTTCCGCGGTCGCAAGACACGTCCTGACCATCGAACACGTTATCGACCCAGTTCGTGAATTCAGAATCCTATTAAGCCACTCGAATCCAAGATTCTTGCGATTTGCTGAAGCTGTCGCAATCAATCGACCAAATCCGACCCTGTGTGTTCAGAACCAATTGCTCGTAAACTTGACCCTTCTCTGGACTTAGCGACCTTTCTTAACCCGCAGATTGACTATCCACTCTACCCCTTATGTGTTCGATACAAAAAACCGTTTCATGTTATTGTAATTTTGGTATTGATGAGTCGATACGAAATGCTTGCATCTACCAGTTTTCGTTTTCTGACCGTTTTTTTCGAAAAAGGATTTGTCGCTCGTGGGATGACTGAGTGCACTTCCCCTGAATAGACATTACGGGGTTTCAAAAGATTTACGGGGTTTATATAGGGCCGCCTCGCGAGTATGCTATTCAGGTCGTGTATACCGGTCTGAGGTAGGACATATTAGCTGTTGTGTTTGTCCATCGCGCGGCAACTAAACTGGTCGCTGGCTTAAGAAACTCCGCGTACGGGTCTCGAGTTGAAATTCTTCATATGTATCCACTGGAATTTCGACGATCCCACGGTGGTTTCCTTCTCACACACTTCTCTAAAGTAGAACTAGTTAAACAATTCCTTTTCATTGCGAATGATGACGGCCGGTGGGGACAGATTAGGAAGTTTTTCAAGCTTCGTCTTTAGGCAGTAAGGGTTATAAACCTTTAGACCAGCCTCCTTTCTGAAGTCGTTAGCAGGGCTTCTATGGATCATTTTAGTACATTGCTTGGCCCAAATTTATCTAGAAATCCATTATTCACGTAGTCTTACTTCGGTTCAATTCACAAGACAGATGACCGCCTGGGGCCTAAATGTCCAGATTCTTGTGTTGATAAGCAAGAGGTCTTCAACGCTTCGGCTTCAAGTTTTCTGAGTTCAGTGTGAGGTATCTTCTCGCGACCTCTCTACAACAGAGAAAAAGGGCACCAACTAGAGTATACTACTACAAAACTTTTGTTTTTACTCGTGAAAGATCATACACACATGAGAACGCTTCAGCTTGCGAACTGAAGATATGCATTCACACCTATCAAAGTCCAGTCATATTTGCTATCGCATACGTCCCAACATTCATACTCGTCAATGCCCCTCCGTAAGATCTGACGCATACATCCAACATTATGCATCCACTACTACTAACATATTCTTTGCAAGCCAGCACGTGTGGAACGTGTGCATTCATATAGGCTTGCGCACACTGAATCGCTGATCCAGATTCATGCTTAGCCCCGAACAGCTCATGTTCAACGTAACCAGTTCGCGATAGTGAAGCAGGGGTTCCGAGTATGTTCGTGTTAGATACGAATCAACAAATACTAGTTAAGTTTGGTGCTGATAGACTAAAGATCAAGTATAGCGAAATAGCCCGAGAACACTGGGGAGATAGATGCGTCCTATTACATAAATACGAGGGGGTAGGAGATATATGTATAAATATATATAGGTATAAATACGATAGCTCGTGATCGGCGGAAGCGATCTTCCACAGGATATATGCTGTCTCAAGGATGGAACGAGAAGCTGGTTAACCATGCGCTGCAACCCATCCTGTTTTTTATGGGCTGCCTTTGTACAGTTTTCTTAGAGGTGTGACCGTGTGCACATTAGTCAGCGCATTTGGCTCCTTCCAAATACCCCGGGCTGCAGGGATCGGATGGAATGGTGCCTGATTAACCTATTCCACCAGTTACGACCGCTTGCCTGGATCACAAGAACAGTAGCGTAATGGTTACTACAGATTAATCCGGGCTATCGCTACATCATCACCATGCCCTGGCCACAGGATCGCCTTTTTCTAGGGGTAACATATTTGAAACACTGGCAGAGGTTAACAGCCTCAGGTTACAATCCTGAGTGGGTATCGTGTATCTGTGCGGGGGATCGGTTCTCAATACACGGATGTAGAAAGTAAGGAGGGGGGTTAATCACAGGACTCACGGAGTGATGGGTACGACAAGGGTATACGTTAGCTAAGAATAGAGAGGAAAAGAGAATGATGCTGGCGCTTGTGTGAATCCTGTCTTCACTTCGCTCTAAATCACTCTTTACGACTTCAGTAAGGCGAACTATCCGGTTTCGCCCACTGCACCCTGGTACCGCGTGATTATTTACATGATTATGCACACATCTACCCATGCGGACATCCTATCACGTGTCGGCTTGCGAGGGTATTCCCACTCCTATGAGAACGCACGACTAGTTGTAAACTGACTCACAGATATGCATCCAAACAGATAGCAAACTACGTTCCGATTTCAAGCAAACAGGATAAAATAATACATAACTTACGGCATATCAGGGAATGAGCGTTCACATTCCTGATCCAGTTTGCTCTTAAACGATTCGAACGACGTAGCCTGGACTACAGACTCAGACAGCTTGTTCCACTGGTTGATGACCCTGTTTTTGAAGCATTCGGTTTTGATAGACGTATGAGCACGTGGCTTTGCCAGAGACAACGAGTGACCCCTTAGGTGAGGCGTTTCTTTGGCTGAGAACAGAGAGCCTGGTGCAGCATTGATAAATCCATGCAGAACTATATAAATTTCCATCAGGTCCCTACGCAGTCGTCTGCGTTCCAAAGAAAACAGATCGAGCGTTTTCAGTCTGGTTGCATAGTCAGTGTTTTCCATTTCACTAACCATCCTAGTGGCCAACCTTTGCACCTTCTCCAGTCACTGTCTTTTTTGAGGTGCGAGCTTCATGCCTTAACGCAGTATTCCAGATACGGTCTCACGAACGCCTTGTATGGTGGTATAAATACACCAGGGTATTTGGAAAATATTGCTTTCCTGAGTTGGCACAGGGCCGCCCTAGCATTCTTTGCAGCAAACGCGCATTGGGCTACCGGTTTGAAGTTACTACAGGACGGATCCCCAGATCTCTAATGTCATCTACCTGTGTTATCCAGATGAGTTCATTCACTCCCGGGGGATATCTAAGAGCGTATGTTCTATCAGAGCTAGTCAAATTAATGCATTTACCGAAGTCGAGTGGAATGTCCCAGTCTTCCGATCAGGAGGTCAAATTAATCAGATCCGCTTAAAGATCTGATCGATTTGGACTGCCGACAATCTTTACATCGTCGGCAAACGTAGTAAGGCACGTTCAGTTGGTCAGCCAAGTCATCAATGTGCATCAAAAACTGGACAGGCCTCAGCACTTATCCTTGTGGTGCTCCATGAGAACCCCCTGGACGTTCGACAGTCCTCCCCCAACAGACACTGTGAATGTCCTGTCTGACAAGAAGTCGTTAACCCATCCGAGGACTCCGGGTGCTATGCAGGAGTAGTCGTTGGTTGACCGAGTCAAACGCTTTGCAGAAGTCGAGGTAACAAACTACCACCAGCTCCCCTTTATCTAACCTGTTGGTTATTTCGTCCAAGAAGCAAATAAGGCTTGACAGAAAAAAACTTCTCACGAAGCTATGTTGGCTGGCATTCAGGAGGTTATTGCCAGACAGGAAGTAAGCTAGGCGATATCTGATTAGTGTCTCGCATTCTTTCAAAAGAAAGAATATTAGGCGGGTTGTGCGGTAGACTGTGATTTTCTCTTTCGCATCCCTTTTGTGAACGGCCACCACAATGGCTAATTTCCAGCCTTTAACAACCCTTCCTTGTTTCAGCGATAAATTGATCAGTACGGATAACGGGCGCTCCACAACCTCGGCCAAGAGACGGATCAGAGAGGCATGAATGTCGTCTGGTCCCGGGGACTTCGTTGGGTCCAGTGACTGGAGAATGGTCTGTACCTCGGAGGCTGACGTCGTGGAGTTTCGCATCGCAGTTGGTGTCATTCTGGTTCTCACTGTTGCTGGGCCCTTAAACTTGTCTTACCAATGTACGCTTGCAAAATACCGGCCCAAGGGTTCCGCTTTATTCTGATCATGGACCAACATTTCACCCTTGATCGTGGTGAGGTTGCCAACGTATTTGCGGAGAACATGGTTTGACTGCTCGTAGCCGTAGAACAGCTTGTGGTTGGATTTGACCCTTCACACTAACTCTACCTCATGACTTAGCCTATCACTTCCACGGATCTTTGAGGCCCGACTTCTCTCGAGCTGAAAATGAAACCTGTTTGCATAGCATCCTGTGAGTGTGGATCGCTTCCATGCGAGCTTATTCCTCTTTTGTGCCTTGAAAATAGCAGCTCTGCATCATGTTGGTCTGCCCCTGTTCTGTTTGCGAACTAAAGGCGCGTGCTTTTTATTAGCATGGACATATTCAGCTTTTTAGTGGCCAGCAGTCGTGTGGCTTCTCTAAGGATCCCGGCTGCAACCGTGTTTTCTCGCTTGTCTGTTCTGTATGCATGATTTAGTGCACGCCTGCAGTAGAAGGCCTGATACGAATTCAGTGCCACTTTATTCAATCGTGCAACTAATTGCACGGAAGGAATGCTGGCCCTTTTCTTAACGACTCATCCATTATTTCATTATTCAAGATCGTTTCGCGCGAACCCTGTTCGAGCGTTGTTTAACGCACTCGAAGGTTCCACGCACTTTTCGCTTGGCGCGCGTTTCAGCGCTGCTGAGTGGACCGTAGCCCATCTCGCGCTTCTCTTCTTTTTCCTGTTGGTTGCCGACGTTGGTCCCAGACCAGGCTAGAGCTAACTGTTTATCATTTATCCAAATACTGCTGGAAATATACAGTTTGTTTCTGACCCCCGCTGCTTTTTCTAGTTTGATGCCTGTCGGGTCCAGGTTACTATTGCTCTTCAGAAAAGACGCATTAAACTGTTAGTGGACAAGGGCATAGCGCATACTCACCTGTCCACCACAGCTTTGCCAAGTCTCAGCAGCTTTTCAGAGAAGTACTGTTGGTAGACGGTTCCCACTGGAACGACGCTGCGACTTTCGGAAGCTCATGTATTATAATCTTCCTGTAGTTTCTAGCCAACTTTCCCGGCAGTGGCTTCTACCTGAAACAGTGTTGTAATCTCTGCTTCGCATGATTACTTTTACCTTGGGGAGTACAAATTTCCACGGCGCGTATCCGGATCTCACTCCTGGTTACTTCAAGAACTTTCTCCCAAAACTACCCTCCGTAAGACACTCACTCTTCCAGCCTACCTCCGGCATGTTCAGTTTGCCCAGCAGTAGGACTGAACTTTGCCTGATGAAGATCTATTCCAATGTATTATGTAACACACCTCCCTGCTCAACAGTAGCTCCTGGGCTTCTATGTACACAAAGTACCGATGTGCGAGTTGGTTCATCGGGTAGTACACAATCCACCACCTGTATGGTGGAAGTGCGAAGACTCTCGCCAACAACCTGGACATACTGCTGAAACCTATCCGCAGGGAGAGAATGCGCATTTGTGTGGACCGATAAAAAGTGGGTTTCAATAAATTCTG